>JAQGBX010001269.1:0-26157 GCA_034698745.1 Megaphyllum sjaelandicum | reverse complement strand
GTGGCTTTAGCATTACGCTCTATGGACACAAGACGCCATCTTGTGTCCCATGGCCACTCTCTTTCAGTTATAGGCTCCCTACCTCTGATCCCCAATTGACGCCGTATTGAACCTCCCAAGATGGCCGCCAATCTCGAATTTTTCCCAACTCTTCGTACAGCACTTAACGTTGCCTCGTCATCGGTCGGTTTTTGTGGCACTCGTTAAACCGATCGAGTGACTGTACAAATGTTTATAAATTTGTATCAAATTATCAAACCCGAAGCAGCTGTCGGTTGAAAAATTGACCGCACAACTCGATTATAAATAGAGGCCGTGTCAGTCGGATGACGAAGTGATGTCTTCAGCTCTTCACCCCCTCTTTGGTCACTCACCTCATGCAGTTTTTCGATAAGCCCTGGCCATTGTGCGAAGACTAATCCACGCTCACCCCCAAAGTCAACAGATTTCGGTCGGTCGTTATGTCGGATGACGATGCAATTCGAAGAAATGAGTTCTACAATTTGGCAACAGCGCCGCCGTTTGCTGAGCACTTCTGGAAACACTCGAGCACGTTTGCATCAGGCGCCTTCCATGGACGACAAAATCCACAGCTTAAGGAATTCTAGCCCATGGCGTGGACACGAATGGCGTCCTGGGATGACGTTTTGCGCTTAATTCGGAGGATTAACGCGGATTAATCCGGACAGAATTACTCGGATCGAACGATGCTGCATGCGTCAGCGCATGCATCTTGCAAAATGGTGTTCGGTAAGACCTCGTTCTGATTCAGACCATGACTTCCAGGTTCGCATTATTCATAACCCTCATCCAAAAAGCAATGCACTCGGAAATGCAGTCGTAGCTCGTTAAGACGAATCTCGAAACTTGTTAAGACGAAATACTATCTTCTAAACCGTAATAGTTAGAGCAAAATGTTCAATTAGAAAGTTGTAGAACACCGCAAAGTTAGTTTAATGGGAGAATTTTCGCAATTCCATTATCAATATTCACGTTCTAAAAAAAACATTTTAGTGTCGCGCATGTTTGCTAACCTGCACAGCAGAATTGCAATGCGGGAAAGCTCGTACTACAATATTCGACGGCAAGGCCAATTCACAGATTAAGCATTGAAAGTTACAAGTCAATTTTACCGAAAAATCACTTTAAATTATAAGTCTCTGTTCTTTCAAGTACGTAAAAGTCAGTTTGAAAATCAAAAATAAAATGGTAAATTTTAAACTCAAAATGACGAACTCGTAAATTCTTCCCGAGTTGAGTTCCAGGAGAAATCACGACTTGCGTATCATGATTGTCACGTTACAAGATGAAGACAAGTCAATTTTATCGAATTTTATCGACTTTAAATTCTAATTCTCTTTGTCTTCAAGTACTTAAAAGTCAAATTGAAACTCAAAAATAAAATGGTAAATTTTAAACTCAAAACCAAGGAACAAACAAACAAACAAACAAACAAAGCCAGCCACAAACAAGATGGACGCCTTTTCTTTTTTGTATATATAGATTGAACAGATGATGATAAAGGAAACATCCTGTATCTACATGCAATTCTCGGATCAATCCGAATAATAAAGATGTCAGAAGTGCGCTTGTCAGTACGAAACGCACTTGGTTCGAAGAGTGTTGTTTGCCGAGAAATTATCGATCATAACGTTTTCTGTCCTAAAATATAATTACGAGGAAATTATATTTTTTTTTCTGGCTCGCGTCAGCTATAATCGTTGCTGCGGTTTTTTTTTCTTATTTCGCGTGGCAACGAATTGCAGAATGGTCAACTTTTTTGTTGACCTGTTTTATTGATTTTCTCGTGTTTTTTGAGTATGTAATAGCTATTTCGCTGTTCCGTTCGAAGCTTATTGCTCGGTATTAAAAGGTGGATTTACGAGCAATGTCCAATTAATAAAAGCAATTAAAGGCGGCGTCTGCTTTGTCTTATCCGATCAATAGACGCGTTGCAGGGAGATGCATGATCAACGACGAACGATCGATTTCCACGCTGTGATCAAATTGCTAGAAAATTTGAAAACACAAACTCGTTGAAAATGCTCTCTGGATTTGTATAATGAAGAAAGAGGGGCCGTAGCAACGATTGTGCCAGGGGTGGACTGCACATGGGGGCGCCCAGGGTAAAGGGGGCGCCAAAAAGAAAACAATGTACTGTATAAATTTTAGGGTTTTTTTTCGTGATATTTAGATGACGTCAGTTTGTTATAAATGTTATACTTAGCTAAATTTCAAGAACTAGTTTTGCAAAAATTTACGTTTTTCGAGGTTAATTGTGAAAAATACTCAATATTTTGCTCTCTTAATTTTGCAGAATTTTGAATATTTTCCTCTCTTAATTTTGAAAAATTCTCAATATTTTTCTTTCTTAGTATTAGGAAATTCTTAGTAATTGTGCCTCCTAATTTTGCAAAATTTTCAATATTTTCCTTTCTTAATTTTGTAAAATTCTCAATATAAAACTCTTCAATTTAAAAAAAAAATCAATATTTTCTTTTCTTTATTTTGCACAATTCTCAATATTTTCTACTCTTTAATTTTGTAAAATTCTCAATATTTTACTCTCTCAATTTTTAAAAATGTTTAATATTTTCCTTTCTTAATTTTGCGAAATTCTTAATTTTTCAAAATTTTCAATATTTTCCTCTCTTAATTTTGTAAAATTCTCAATATTTTCCTCTCTTATGTTTGCAAAATTCTCAACAATTGTCTCTGTTAATTTTGCGAAATCCTCAATATTTTCCTCTCTTATTTTCGTGATATTTCCAAGCTCATCATTGATAAATTAAATTTTCCGTCGTAATTTTGTCAAAATGTAAACATTTTCCTTTGTTAATCTTTCAAACTTCAATTTTGAAGGTTTTTTTTTAAACTTTCAAGACAATTTGCAATTTTTGAACCAAACACGTTATTGTGCTCTTTTTAATAGTTTTCTATAATTTACGAATTAAGATTTCGTCGAAGTTTGGATTCGTCTAAACTTTCTAAAGGATAATTTCTAAAGTTCGTTTTTACTGAAACGAGCGCGAATTGCTCTGCAACTCGAAAAGGCATTCGTTTTAGCCGAAAATGTGTAATATAAGAATTCGTCTTTAACGAAGAAATGAACAATATTCGAACAAGCTCTATACATGTAGTGAGTTATTTTCAATGTGGTTCCACTGCTAAGGTGTATATTTGTATAAAACCACAAAATCCAATTTATTTCGGATATAAAAAACGTTCATTCGTAAAACAATAATGCGATTTTGCGTGCAAAAAAAAGTGTGGTTTATGTTCTTTCGGAAGAGTGAGTTTCGCGGAATAGAAGAATGAACATCTGAAATTTACTTTTCTTAAATTACTGGATCGAAAGAGGCAGATCGGTGAGGCGCGAAATAGGTCGATTACGAATGCTCGGCTCGGTTTGACGTCACATAAATGAAAATAACGATAATTATAGCCCGCGTAGAAATAACACTTCGCTAAGTAAGATCTAACAAGTCTTTAAATAACCTAAGTTTATACTACTAGCTGCAACAGCTGTACCAAAAAACAAAAACACTTTCCAACATTGGACATTTTAATAAAAATGGCTGACATTTTATCTATTTAATGAAAAATAGTGCAATTTTAATGATTTATGTTCTAGAATTTCATATTCAACTTTCCTGACTTTTCCAGGCTTTTAAAGAGATTTTCCTGACCATCAAGAAAATTGACATATGCCAATGTTATCCACGATTTTGAAAATCGTGTTTTGCATCGACATCTTGCGAAATTAGCGTGCAATGTTTTTGAAAACACTAAATTGTTACGCAAGTTGTTACATTACTGTACATGTACATGTACATCGAAGAATCGATGATTCGGGAATTTCTCAACATTTTCTGCAGGTTTTGAGTGCATGAGTCGAGAGAGAGAGAGCCAATAGGCATGTCGATGTATAAGGGCAATATATATGCACTATATAGGCCAATAAATTTGGCATCATGCAAAAGCTGCTCATCGATTTTATCATCAACACGCAGCCTCGATGTAATCGGTCATGGGGGTCAAATCCATCCGTGACCATATTTGCACGGCTTTTATATCCGTATCACATGACCCCAAAAGTTGATGCATTTCTGAAGACATTATTGGTTAGCAACATATTTTTAGTCAACCCGGCCTCTACGTGTTAAACCTACGCGAGTCGTCTGCTTCTTCAATGGTTTGATAGATATTCTTCGAAATTGACTATTTTCTGTATTTTTTTGTGTATATTTCAGTACTTTTTAATTATTGGAGTTAACGTAAAATGTTTTTATTTCATGCGAGCAAGTAGGCTACAGACATCATATTTCAGAAATACTCAAAAAAGGTCGCCATTTTAATAATGTTTAAACAGAATATATTATACAGTGTTTATTATTTCTCACGTAATGTAAAAATACTGAAATACATTTATATTTAAACAATTAAAAATATAGTCAATTTCGACGATTATTTTATGAAAACGATGAAGTAGAAGACGACATTTGACTAAAAATGTTGCTAATCAAAAATGTATTCGTACATTCATGCTCGACGAATATACCATTAAAATGGACACTGATTTTCGTCTAAGTTTAGGCAAAATCTATACCCCCGCTAAAGTTTCATCTATAGGTTCGGGCGAAATCATACCCACACGTATTTGAATGGGAAGGTGCTACAACTTTTACAGGGGAATTCCCCGCTAAATCGTACATTTTTTTAAGATATTGCCTCAAGTTTGTTATAACGTAACGTAGTGCCAATGCTCGTGAACTCGAAAATTCATTCGTTTCAACCGATAGTTCGTGATATCCGAATTCTGAATTCGTCTTAAAGCAAAGAAATTAACGTTATTTGTCCATATTGGAATAGCATGCATAAATAACTGCACTACATGCCAACACTTTGCCAACGTCATGCCAATTACAGCAAAAAATTCACCATTGGCCAAATGATGATAGGCCAATGTTGGCAAGATGTCAGGTTACTTGCTGCAAATTTTTGCCACAAACCTCAAATCATAAAGACATTGGCCCAACATGCTGTTGGACAACACAACAACAACATCACACATTGGGTAAACGTCGGAATATTTACCATTGGTCAACTAGTATTGGGCCAATGTAAACTTCATGTCATTCGCCATGGCGGCTGCTTTCTCCAACAGTCTGGCATAGAAGTGACGTTGTCCCAACACTCTTGTGTTTATTTGGTACCCTATAGGGCGGGGACTGGAAATGAGTTCGTATTATCAGAAATTCGCATAAAGCGAGTTCTAGCTTCTCAATGAGTATGTAGCCTACCACTTTAGTGCTAATGATAACAGCGATTCATTTCTTAAACTTGGTCTAATACCATACTGTTCTAATACGCAATAAATTCACATTTTTTACTGCTTTAACTTTCTGAAATATTCAAAGTAAACATTTGGACTCCTTGTAGTTTTTCTCCGACTCTGCATTAATGACATTTCAAATTTGCAGAAATCGGATACAATCTGGAAAAGTCTTGCAAGTTGCTCAACACCTTAGAGAAGATACTGACTTTTTCCACCCACGCTGACATTATTCACATCAACAACGAGGACAGCGGCGACCTGGGCAGTTGCTTGAGTACAGTGATCAGTACAGATTCCAAGCCACCATCGCCCCTTCTGCAAGATCTCATGGTGCAGGGTCTTCATCCGCATTTGAAGCACGGATGGTGCGAGGTAAGGTCCTGTTTTACGGTTTTCATAAAACGAATGGTCCACTTCACGAGTCCATAAAAAAGTTTGTTGTCCATTCTGTCGGTTGGCCCGCAGGACACTGTAGAGATCATCGAAGGCACTGGCATCTTCGTGCCCAAAGAGACGCTACAATTGCTTCAACTTCGCTCCAAGACACCAACCGCTTTGGCGAGGGGTCTCATGTCTCACGTGTTCACCATGAATGCCCTTCTCACGTGTTCCTTGATGGGTGGCAAGGCCAAAGGTCTGCTTGGGAAACCGGAAGAACAGCGGCAGCCACTTTACGCTCCGGCAGTCAAAGCCATTGTTGGTGAGTCGTGTCCTTGATTCCAACTGTGACTTCCTACCATTTTTCAACTTATTCAGTTTTAAGGATATTTAGGATAATCATTGGCAATATTTGGAAAATGACAGATAGTTATTTTTGTTGTTGTGGAAAATCTTGCAAACATAGGAAAAACATATACAAATTTTGCATTCCAGATGCTGTCATTGATCATAGTCTGCAAGCAGGCTGGCATACTTCGGCTGTGGAATTACACAAAGCAATGGGCACCAGATTATGCGAACTGCGGGCGGCCAACAGATACGCCATCAAACTGGGTTATCAAAGTGCTATTTAACTGAAAAATGACTTAAATGACTTTACTTTGAACCTCCTAATACGCGTCTTTAGGTCATAACGCCCCAAGCAATTTATAGATACGAAACTCGATTTCATTTTTGTTAAAAAAAAATTGTAAAATCAGGGAGCGTTTACACAGGGTACCCCGAAACCTGGAAAACCTGGAAACGTCAGGGAACTGAACTTGAAAATGTCTGGAAACGCCAGGAAGACTTTAACGTAAAATTGCAAAATCATCCACGTTTCTCGAGTAAAAATTTTCAAAAATTCATGTTTCCCGAGAACAAATTTGCCACGTTTTCTGAGCATAAATTTGAAAATTATCCACATTTCCCGAATACAAAGTTCAAAATTTTCCCCTTTTTACAATTTTTTTTTTTACAAAATTGTCAACGTTTTTTGGGTACATATATATTTTAAAAATTTTCGATGTCTATTTTCAAAATTGTCTAAATTAGTTAATTTTGCAAAATACGTAAACTTTTGACATTAATGTCGTTGGTCATGGAATTTTTTTTAAAACCTAGAATGACTTTCCCGGTACTTTCAGGGAAGTTGAAAATTAAATTTCTGGGGGAACCTAATTGTCACAGCCACGAAAACACAAATTTCCAAAAATTTGGCAGAAAACTGCCTCGTGAGCTCCCACTTTACAAGTTTTCAATACTCAGGATTTGTAATTTTTTTCGATTTGAAAACACGTACGGAGTTAAAATATTGATTCGCTCATCGAATAAATGAGAAAGTTATAATTCACGTACTTTTATATATTAAAATCGTTTAATATTTTGTAATCATTCTCAAAAGAGACAAACGTATATTTTATCGTTGAAATATGTTCAGGAATATATGATGGAAAAATTTTTCCAACAAATTTCACGAAAAACCATACAGCGATTTTCATTTTAAAATATTGATTGCGGAAACTTTATGAACAGCAATCGTAATTTTACCGGAATAAAAATGCACGTTAAATCTAACAAGCCTCTCGTAACAAAGTCACCGATAATTTTAATGAAATTATCACCTCAATTCGAAGGCCAGCATTTTTTTATTTTATTTTGTACAGTTGTTAAAAATATATTTGCTAACTGCTATGGTTGCTACCAACTTAATTGGAGAGTCTACAATTAAAAAAATTTAATTGCATTTTTATGACCTTAAAATTCCCTTATCGCATTAACGTGTTGAAAATGCGTACGCTATTAGTGATGTTGATACTGTACGAATGCCAGAAACCAGTTCGACAAAATAAGGGTACTCAGACAAAAGCTTTACGAAAAATTCACTCGAGATTATCAATGTTTATAAACCAGTTTATGTAGTCCTTTCGCACACGTGACTTTCCTAAAACATACGTCTGAGTATCCCTATTATCGCTAAAAACACTACGTTTTCCATTTTTTTTTCAAATTATTTTCGGTTATTATCGCAGAAATCTTAATTAACGTTTAACTTATTTGGATTCAAATTGACTAAATTCAAATTATTTATTATAATTTAATTTGTATGATTACTTTTTGGAGTTAATCAAACGAAAATTTTAAAAAATACTGATGTTTATTTATTGATAATAATTTGAATTTGATGTTGAATTAAAATGAAATAATTTCGGGAGTATATAAAATGTATGGATTAAATTAAATACATACAGGGTGCCCAGAAGTTGGATCCAGAATTTGGATCCCTGTATTTCCATAATAAAATAAGGTCAACTAAGTTAGACTACGGTCAAATGTATATATTTATTTGAGTTTTGTGAAACACGTACATGCATGTACCCTACAATGTACCCTTCTATGGATCAAACATTGTTACTGTAATTTTTTTCACTTAGAATGGGATTATTTGAAAGTTGCTATGAATTTCAATTCGTAAATAAAAGAATGGGAATTAAATTTAAAAACTCGTTTACTATATTTATAGATTTTTTTATTACAGGGTTATTTAACACTTAATTAAGAGGTTGTCCTAAAGGTCATGGAAAGTTTTTAAAGCTAGGAGTACTCAGACAGAGCTTTA
This sequence comes from Megaphyllum sjaelandicum, assembly GCA_034698745.1. Classification (NCBI taxonomy): domain Eukaryota; kingdom Metazoa; phylum Arthropoda; class Diplopoda; order Julida; family Julidae; genus Megaphyllum; species Megaphyllum sjaelandicum. The sequence goes on along the minus strand of JAQGBX010001269.1, from coordinate 17,782 downwards.
CGGTCATGGTAAGGTACAAATTTCACATTCAACTTTCCTGGCTTTTCTCGTATGTTTGCGCCCACGCATAACACATCTACATTGCAGGAAAGCTCTATAACGGGGTTTGTTTTAGGAATCGAGCTATCCTGCAATGTAGAGGTGTTATGCAAGAGTGCAAACATTCGTAGCTATTACCATTTAAGGGAGATAGGACCTAAAAACCCTTTAAATAAGCCTCGGGGCCAAATGGTTTGGCACCATGCATTCCGCACCGTATGGTTACTCATGTAACATGTTCCCCATATCCGATTTTTCATATTTGCACCCCTAGCTTGCTGTATAGTTTTTTGGTCGTACAATAAAACCTGTTAAGAGTGACCAACAAACAAAAGGCTAGGTTGGTCACTGTACACAGGTGGTCACTATACAAAGAATACCTGAATTAAATTAAAAATAATGAACATGTACATGTAGATTGTAATGCACGTAGTAAAAAAGCACAAAACCAAAAAAGTACAGAATCATCATGGCCAAAGGTTAAAGCAAGATGTAACGTGACTTATCCGTTATCTTGTTAATTTTTAAGGTACATTGTACATTGGCAATGGAAAAATGGAAAAAAAGACAACACACACTGATCACTGTACACAATAGACAGGTGGTCACTGGTCACTACATAGAGAATTTTTATGAAGGAAATATACACTCTAAAAAGCAATACACTAAAAAGTGGTCACCATTCAAAGAAGGTCACTTTTCCAGGTTTTACTGTAGTCACAAAATCTAAAGTTATAAAATGAAAACTTTATTGTTATTGAAAATAATGATGAAGCAAGCAGATGTCTGAGTTTTTTTTTTGATCGATGGTGTAAAATATGAGAATTTAGGTCAAAAATCAATAATTTCTACGTTCCTAATTAATCGAATTTTACGGCGCTGTTTCTTTGAACTTTCGCGTAAACAATCCGATAATCGATCGCATTCCCCGAAAGCTAAACAATTCGAGGAAAAATTCGTAGAAAAAAATCACCTCGAAATAACGTACTCGTTGATTTACAGGAATCCAATTTTAATTAGCGGAGAGAATAATTCAATTTTTTTCTGCTAATTAAAAAAAGCAAAAAAGGGGAAGAAGTATAAACTCCCATTTTGATATGATATATGTTTGAAGTTAAACAGTATTTCCCCTTGTCAGGGGCGTAATTCACCGGACTTAATTTAAATTTGGTTAGCAACACACGCCCCCTTAACATCCTCCTACACCACATGGTCACTCGTGCGGAAAACCTGAACAAATCCCAGGGTTTTGAAAGGGTTGGAAAATTATCGATTTTGACAAACGTTGTATAATTGACCGTGAAAGTGTCGTGGCGGCTGGAAAGGGGGCGCTATAGTAGCAAAATTGTACTTTTTTTCCAAGCATTTCGAAATCGTTGCTCGAAATTTGGGCATTTTTCACCAAAACTAAAAAAAAATTACTAAACTTTGCGAAGTTTTCCAGAAATTCGACCGTTTTTTTTTTTCAAAACTTGCGAAAGTTTTCACAAAAATAAATTTGTGAATTCTGCAAAAATTTTCAAATATGCCATACTAAAGTTTGAACGTTTTTAAAAATTATGAATGTTTTTCAACATTTTGATATTGTTTTTTCCAAATTTCTTTAAAAATATACAAGTAAACGGTTTTACAAAATTAACTGAGAATGTTTCCACAAATGGAAGGATTTTCTTTTTTTTATGCAACAACTTTATTTATTCATAATTTCTACCTTATTTTTTCAAAATTATGTACGTTTTTAAAAATGTTAAAAGTATTTCCCAAATTTCGAACATTCTTCAACGTTTTACCGACTACTCGATATTTTGAAAAACATCCACAATTTTGTGTTAAGGTCGAATTCAAAAATTTTGAAAAATGTTCTCGATTTTAAAAAGGGTTCTCCATTTTGAAAAAAAAAATTCGCAATTTTGTGTAACAGTTGCTATTTTGAGAAACATTCTCAATTTTGAAATACATTCAATTTTGTAAAAAAAAAAAACAAGAAGTTCTCAAATTCAAAAAACGTTCTCAATTTTATTCAACGGTGGAAATTTTCAAAAACATTTTCCATTTTGAAAAACGTTCTCAATTTTAAAAACGTTCTCCATTTGGAAAAAAGTTCGCAATTTTGTGTAACAGGGACTACATTTTGAAAAACAGCCTACATTTTGAAAAACATTCTCAATTTTGAAAACAACTAATTTTCAATTTTGAAAAACATTCCCAATTTTGTAAAAAAAAAAAGTTCACAATTTTAAAAAAAACGTTCTCAATTTTAAAAAAAAAAACGTTCCAAAGGTCGAAATTTTCAAAAACATTTTCCATTCAGAAAAACGTTATTAATTTTAAAAAACATTCTATTTTGTAAAACATTCTTAATTTTGTAAAACCGTCTGCTTGTATATTTTGAAAATCGTCAGAAATTTTGGAAAAATGTTCATTAGAAAACCTTATTTTGGAAAAATGTGCTCAATTAATAGTGGACATTAATTTTACTGGGGCAACACTGTCAGCCACACCTCCAAATTCTCCCTGCCTGAGCTACACTTCTCCCCTATAGCCATGCATCCGCCATGACAGTTTCACGGTCCATCATTACAAGAATCCCCAAAATCAAAACAACAATTGGTACGTGTACGTTCCTTCTCGTTAAAAAAGGGGTTGAAAAATAATCGATTTTTCGGGGGGGGGGGGAAGAAATTCGGTAATAATTGATTCGACCGCAGCACCGCGTAGCGTTCAATCGAGCGAATCCTGAATAAATCCCATTTTAGGGGTTGAGGAGTGTGTTGCCTTTTAGTTTTTCAAAAACTCGCTAACAATTAAGGGGATTTTTTTTACGGGATGTGGGCTAGGGGGACAAAAAAGGGTAAAAATTTAAATATCGAGAGATGAAAGGGGAGGAGATCTCGGACGATGACCAATCTCCATAAATCAGGGCACGTACATGTATAGCGTATAATTACGAAAAAAAAAATATGAAGTTCAAGTACGAAGTTGAGTGAGAGGAAATGAGAGATTTTTACCCCTCAGTAATAACTTAATATAGAAAACAATCCCCCCAGGACAAAAACAATTATTCCAAAATTTCGTTTTTGCACCGATTTATCAAATTTACCAAAACAGTTTATGAAAAGCGAGCTTTTGGCTAGTTTAAAAATACGTAAATACTTTGGCTCGAACTGAACCCAACATGATAAAAATTCAACGGAAGCTCGTTAAGACCAATTTCTGATTGTACGAACTGATTTCCAGTCCCCGTCCTAGGATATGGACGAATAATGTTAATTTCTTAGTTCAAGACGAAGTCGGATATTACGAATTTAAGGCTAAAACGAATGAATTCTCGAGTTTTAAACCGAATTTCGGACATTTATATCAGAAATTTAGACATATCAGTATTTATATCAGAATTTTAGTCACATATCAGTATTTAAAGCAGAATTTTAGACTTACAGTATATCAGTATTTATACCAGAATTTTTAGCCTTATATCAGAATTTATACCAGAATTTTAGATATCAGTATTTATATATGAATTTGAGACATATCAGTATTTATATCAGAATTTTAGTCATATATCAGTATTTATATCAGAATTTTAGACATACAGTATATCAGTATTTATACCAGAATTTTTAGCCATATATCAGAAATTATACCAGAATTTTAGATATCCGTATTTATATCAGAATTTTAGACATATATCAGTATTTATATAAGAATTTTAGGCCTACAGTATATGAGTATTTATATATGAATTTTAGACATATCAGTATTTATATCAGAATTTTTGACATATATCAGCATTTATACCAGAATTTTTGACACATATCAGTACTATTTATATCAGAATTTGAGTCATATTCGCACCCATATATTTTCAATATTTTTGAATGTTGAAATGTTGCAAGTATTATAATTTTGAAAAACATTCTCATTTTAAAAAGCATTCTCAACTCTGAAAAACGTTCTCGATTTCCAAAAACATTTTCAAATGCAGGTAAAATAAGTCCAATAAATTCCGTGAAATGCAGTATACAGTATATTTTTTTCGTAGAAGCTCTTTAGATTTCTAGGCTTGTTTTTGGCTCAAGAGAAGTTATTTTAGAAGGCTATATTTCACAATTTAGGAGGCTTTTTTGGCGAGCATTTCTGCCACTTCTGAGAATTTCAAATCTCCTTAGGATTGCTTTTTTTATGTAAGAAGCGCGTTATACCTAATAATTTATGACATGCATATTTTATTCGCTGCCTTCCAAGTCGTTGAATTCCTTTTATTAAATTTATGACTCCACTCTGGAAAGACGTCGGAAACCACAGTTTTCAAAACTCAAAGATATCTCGATGCATGATTTAGATAAAAATCTAATTAGATCGGTGTGTAATGTTTTTTAATCTGCCTCGATTGAGAACTTTGTGAGGGCTCAAACAATAATGAGATTTTACGTGAAATTAAGATGCGTATCAAAGAAGGAGTACTGTGCTCGAATATACAGTACATGTACTTCCGAGTGATGTGATCATGTGACGTTCTCGATTTTGAAAAAAAAACGTTAGCAATTTAATAAAAAAAATTCAATTTCATTATCAAATTTTCAGAAGATAATTTCAGCATGAAGAAAAAATAATTTTAAACAATTATGGTTTCTATTAATTACGAACGATATGAAAAAAGATTCGTTAAAACGAACTTTAGACAACGTCAAAAAGATTTCGTTAAAACGAACTGTAGACAATATGAAAAAAGTTTCGTTATTATGAACTTAGACAATATGAAAATTGTTTCGTTAAAACGAACTGTAGACAATATGAAAAAAATTTCGTTAAAACGAACTTTAGACAATATGAAAAAAGTTTCGTTAAAACGAACTTTAGACAATATGAAAAATGTTTCGTTAAAACGAACAGTATACAATATAAAAAAAAGTTTCGTTAAAACGAACTTTAGACAATATGAAAAAAAAGTTTCGCTAAAACTTACTTTAGACAATATGAAAAAAAGTTTGTTTGGTTAAAACGAACTTAATTAGACAATATGAAAAAGTTTCGTTAAAACGAAGTAGATACAATATTTAACAAGATTCGTTAAAACGAACTTTAGAGAATATGCAAAAAAAAAGAACGTTATAACGGGGAATTCCCCGATAAAAGTTGCAGCGCCTTCCCATTCATGGGGCAGGATTTCATCTAAACTTGGATTCAATTTTAAGTTCTTAACGTCGAAGTCACGTCTCGTCTGATAATACAAACAGCCTCAAAGAAAAATACAATACCTAATTAAAAGAAACAAAGCACGACTGTCTGTCTCTAGCCAGTACGTCTGCCAGACAGTCATGCATTGTTAGGCAACATAAGGACATGTGAGCATTTCCAAAAATTGCTCAGGCACAATTAAGTCAAAACTCGTTTCATTATAATTCTCAGAGTAGAGAGAGAGAGATAAAAATCATATTTCCCTCCCAGGCCAAATTACTTCCAAAATGACCAAGCTTCGAAGAACTCGAGTTTGAGTCTTAAACGGCTGGCGTTAATAGCCAATGTCCAGCTCGAAATAGCCTTTGTCCGCTTTGCGCCATAAAACGAAGCATCGTTTAGTTATAAATTATGGTGGCCAAAATATAAAAATAATACCCCCCGAGTGGGCGGATGGATGTCCCGACTAATTACTGGCCATAACTTATACTGGACATCCGAGGATGCTGCATGGACAAAGGGAGGATTGAACATCCCGCCAATTTTATGGATGTTTCATGTCCAACTGGCGCTAATTTATGAATCGAATTGATTATTTTTCGTTCATATTTTTCAGACACAAGCCGGGCCTTGTGTATACTAAAATTTCCAGATGTGGCAGATGCTCAACCTCATCGATTGAGGTTATGCGGTTCAATGGCATTTTTTTTTTACAGGACACAACTTCCGCTGCTGCAGTGAAACCTCGTTAAGAAGAACTCGCTTTGTAGAAATTTCTGATGTTACCAACTCAATTCCAGTGTCCCGTTCATAAGTATGGACTAGTCATGGACCAAAATTCTTTGAAGACGATGCGGATATTATGAATTTGCGGATATTTTGAATTTTCGGCTAAAATGAATGAATGAGTTCCCTCGCATTCGCGCTACGTTACGTTAACAGGGTTCTCAAAGACTTGGAAAAGTCAGGGAAGAATGACTTATTTCGAAAAAAATCCCAAGTTACAATTCACATCTGCAAGGTTTTTAATACTTTAATTACCAGTACAAATTTGCAAAATTTTCAACAATTTCCAAAAGCTCGATTTGCAACATTTTAAAAAGTTCCCATGCAGAGACAAACTCGCAAAATTTTCCTCGTTTTCAGAGAGGAGATTTGAACAAGAATTTTAAAAATTTTCGCAATAAAAATTTGAAATAGAATTTTAATAGTAAAGAATTCAAAATAATGGGTAATCGCGAAATTTCACTTTATTTGGAGCAAAATTTTCAAAAGTTTCCAAAGAAAAACTCAGCCAAATTTGACACGTTTACAGAGCTGAAATTTGAGGAAGAATTTTAAAACTTTTCGCAATACAAATTTTCAAGACTTTCAAGCACAAATTTCCGAGAATTTTAAAACTTTTCGCAATACAAATTTTCAAGACTTTCAAGCACAGTTTCCGAGGAAAAAAATGTGCAAAAATGTTGAAAATTCTCGTAATACAAATTTGCAATATTTCCAACCTTTCCCAGCTCAAGTTTGCAGCATTTTGTACAGATTCCGAGGAAGAATTTGCAAAACTTTCAACATTATTCGAATACAAATTTTCATTTCAAAAAATTATTTCACGCTAATTTTGTAAACATGCTTACAATTTTCCTATGTATATGTTAATTTTTAAAAATATCGGAAAATCTTGGACATCCATTTTGACATTGTCCATTGCTATGGGAAATCTGGTTAAAAAACCTAGAAGTCAGGGAGGTTGAATATGAAATTTGTGGGGGGAACCCTGGTTAAAACAAACTTTAGACGAGATGAAAAATGGGCACGTTACAACGGGGAATTCCCCGAAAAATGATCCAAACTTCGATGAAACTTTAGTTCTTATTCATATTTTTTGTCCGACTCCCGATACTACGAACTACGCTTTAAAGGAATACATTTCGACGTCCCTCGAGTTTCGTATTAACGAGGTTGGAGAGTACATCGTTTCATTTTGTGTAAAGCACAGCTGGTGAACCCTCTTAAACGTTCTCGTCTATTCTGATGTTAAATACTCGTTTTATTTTTACGATGTTAAATACGGCGTTATACGAAGTTTAAAAAAATTAGCAGTCGATGTTGATTAACATAATGAACAAAAGCGCCCATTGAAGAAGCACCTCTAGGGAACGAATCCCGGGGAAATTCCTTCTTCGTCTGGTCACGTCCTCCAAAAATACACCATGAAGTGTCATCGTAATTTTCGATCAACAAAAGGATCAACATAAAGGATCGACGAAGCGAGTCCAAACAACAAGCCCTCTTTGGAGTGTCCCTTAAATGGCAGACATTGAAGATTAAAAGTTCATAATAAACGAGCCCATTATGAATGTCCCCATAAAAAAATGAACCTACATAAAAGAACTTTGTTTATGCCAACTTATGTAAAACAAGGCTCGATAGCGTGTTCAACATTAGCGTAATAACGTGGCTACGGGAATAAATTAACTTAGGTTATGTTTTCGAAAAAAAAAATGAACATCCGAGTTGCCATTGAAGCGAACAACCTCAATTGTTGAGGTTGAGCATCTGCCGCATCTGGAAATTTGGAGAATCTCGAGGGACGTCAACATTTGTTCGTCTTATCGGAAGTTTGACTAAATGCGGAGATTTCCTATTCAACTTCCTCGATTTTTCCAGATTTTTAAACTAGTTTCCCTCACCCACAACAAAACTGACCTAGGCCAATGTTATCCACGATTTTGCAAATCGACGTGTTTTGTATGAGATGTATCGTGACTCATCCGTTATCCGGTCACTTTGAAAGGTACATTAGCAATGTAAAAATTGTAAAAAAAGACAACACACACTGGTCACTGTACACAACCCATATTGAAAATTAATTTACAATGCCTTTTTAAAAATTGTAAACTTCATTTAAAATGTTTTTTATTTTCGTAAATTTATTTAAAATGCTTTTTATTATCGTAAACTTCATTTAAAATGCTTTTTATTATTATAAAATATATTTAAAATACTTTTAAATATTACAAATTCCATATAAAATACTTTTTAATATTCCAAAATCTATATAAAATACTTTTAAATATTACAAAATCCATCTAAAATTCTTTTTAATAATATAAAATCCATTTCAAATGCTCATTTGTTGGCTAGGGCATATCTACATGTATGAAGTGGAGAAAATATACCAACCCTATTCCGTTATACATGTATTCCCCCTCACATCCCCACCATTTTTGTTTTGTTTCCGGTTTTTTATGAAAGCCATAAAATTGCGCCTTGCAGTGTCTGCATCTACTGTATTAGCGGCATTAATGTTTAATAAGTTTTGCATTATTAATCCTGACGTATATACGAAATGATAAACACTCTGATTTGACATTTCCATTTGTGTTAGCAAAAAAATTCACGAGAGTAGTTTTCCCACAGGGTGTCCCGGACAGTGTCTGTGAAAAAAAGCACGTGCATTTAAGGGGGGGGGGGGGGTGCCACCCCACAGTCATCATCACTCGCCTCGACTATGTCACGTTCTCTCACCCTAAGAGCAAATATAAATTTCGCAAAATTGCGCGGAGGCAGCTCCCACGGAGTGCCAAATATTCCTAAGCCAATTACGAGACCATTCTCTAAATGGGTCTGCTGTCAAAATCAATAAAGTTCATATTTTCAAAGGGTGTTCGTTTTAACGATTGTTTCGTTTTAAGCGTACGGTATACAATATGCCTTTTTATGCTCATGTACATCGCACGTACGAAAATAAGTCTTAGTACGATATTTCCATTAGGGGCCCCACCCCCTGTCCGCATTGGGTCCGGTAAATCAGGACCCCCACACCCCCTTTCACCTACTCGGACGTCCTAAGATTTAAACAAATTGTATTCGGAAAATTTGGAAAGTTTTGCAAATTTGTATACTCGGAAAACGTAAATTCTATATTCTGAAAAGACTGAGAATTTTCCCAATTTATCCTCAGAAAATTAATCTGTTGGAAGTTTTGTAGATTTCTCCTCGGAAACTGTTGAAAATCTTACAAATCTGTCCTCGAAAACAGTTGAAAATGTTGAAGATTTGGACTTGGGGAGAACGTGGAAAATAATGCAAATTTGTCCTCGGGAAATCTTGGAAATTGTTGAAAATTTGTCGTTGAGAAAACGTGGAAAAATTTGTAATGATGACCTCGGAAAAAGTTGAAAGTTTTGCGAGTTTATGCTCTAGAAAAATGAAAATTTTGCAAATTTGTACTAGGAAAATTTGAAAATTTGCGAATGGACCCTGAGCTTTTAAGTTCTCCGAATATATTCCAGGTTTTCCTATGCGATATTACGCACAATTTCCCTTTTACTTTGGGAACGGATATTGTTTGGCATTTTCTTGTGTATGTATGTCACAACCTATCCCCCTTACTCCCTTCCTGAGGACGTCCTTTTTGAATGGCCCCTATGCAGTAGGCCACGCCCAGATGACTTAAGTATGGGTGTTGTCTGCTGCTCCTGTTTGATACCCATTAAATACCCTAACATGTCAAATGTTCCCCTTTGACGCATAAATTATCTTGAATAATGTATTTCTAAAATATATTAATGATGCGTTTTTTGTAATTAAATATATTGTGATTGGATAATACGGTGTATTTCCAAACGTTTTCGTGGAATTTTCTACCAAATTTCGTTAAAATCCAAAAAGCCTTTTTTTTTTTTTAAAAAAAAATGATTGCTGAAACTCAACGAACACCCCTCCTATATCACAATACAAGTATCAGTTAAAAATTCTGACAAATTTGTACTAGAAAAAGTGGAAAATCTTGCCAATTTATATCAAGAAAAGTTGAAAAAATTTGCAAGTTTGTGCTCAGAATTTTTTTTTCTTAAATGGATTAGAGCTAACCACATGGGAAAATGTGACAATTACATTATTACGTGTAATTTTCTTGACTTTCTAAAAATAAATCATTCTTTCCTGACTTTTTCAGGCTTTAAAGGTCTGAGCTGGGAACCTGCTGCAGGAACAAGCTTGATAATAATTTACACTGTAAGTAACACAGTTCCTAAATTTACTAGTTCGAAATAAAAATGACTCGACAAATATCTGGCGCGTAAGCAAACTGATAAAAATCTGACATACATTAAAAGTTCATTTGTCAAAATCCGATGAATTCATCAATTGTTGTTGGAGCAGATGTCGCATCCGAAACTATGAAAAGGTTGCTCCTGTTGCTGTTGCAGCAAAAATTATGAGCGTAATACTTCATTATTGAAAAATGCCCTAGTCATCTGAATCAGATTTTCAAGCGATTCTCTCAGTGGGGTCATAGATTTTGATAGGTCACGATGCAAAATCTCACTATGGATTGAGTCTTTTACACGGTCATGGTGCAGGGTGCGGTGAAAAACCGGATAAGTGGAAAAATCGATGCCAGGTTGATTTCCATTTATCAGGGTTCGGCTGTAGTACATTACATTTATTAACCCCTGGCAGGCAATTTTTTAAAGTGGAAGAGCTGGTCATAAATCAGGTTGTGAAAGCTACATGTAGGTCAGTTTAGCGCGGGAAATATATAGGCGCTGTCCAGATTTTAGTAATTGATACAGGTTTATGAGAGACTTGGGATGTTTTTGATTAATTGTCCACTCGTGTATTCCCTTTTATACAGCGTTACAATGCTCGCCTTTATGATAAATTTTTGGACGATATTTTTCGAAACTGACATTTTGACAAATGGTAAATTAGCGAGTGAGGGGAGGGGGGAGGAGACAAGGAGGACACGTGATGATCTGGAGCAGTTCAGGGCAGAAACCACACGCATTTAATAATTTACGAACATTAGACTACGTTATTAATTAGTTCGAATTAATTGTGATGTACAAAAAATTGTCCCTGAACTCGTAGTGCTAAACAATTTGATACAGGTTTTTAACTGCCAGATTTATTTCCCTCTTCCAAATATACCTTATTTAGATACTTTTAATTTTTTTTAAACGCATTAAAAATGTGCATAGTTTAGAGTAACATAATGCATTTCATAATACGGGTAAAGTTAATAAAATGCATTTTCAGAATGTATTCTCCTCATTAAACTTCTCTTAGATTCATTTCATAATCCATTAATCTCTTCAATGCATTTCGAAATGTATTTTAAAATGCAGTTTAATAAGGAAGAGTTCATTATGAAATTCATAAAATGTCTACCAATCTATACATATTTCCAAATACATTTTTAGATGATGTCCTTATTTCTTTATTAATTTATTTTTATTTTTTTGAAAATGAAAGAAAGAAACGAAATTCAGTTTACTCTATTTTTTTTTTAAATAATAGGGTGCTTTGTAAAATTGTAGACGAAAATCAATAGCCATTATTTACAGTGTAAATTATTTTCAAATGAAAGGGAAATTTCAAACTCGTACTACGGTTCTGTGCTTTTAAAAATGAAGTCGTCAGTAACTAAATAATGTTCTCCGGTGAATTGCCATAAGCCAAAGATGGATTTTGAGGCCGGCCAAAAGAATGACGAATGTGCTATCATATTTCATATTAGGTTTCATAAACGTTCAAAAACTCGTAAAGGGTAATTCAAAAAGGACAACCGCTCAAAAAGGATGTGCGAACACACGTGATGTTACACGTACACGAGTATGTATATTTTAATACATGTTTGTATTACTAAGTTGTTTTGAGAATTTATTTCAATATAATGTCCAGTGTAGCTAAAAATATGACCTTGTCTTATGTATTACTCCTGGATGTTTTAAAATTTCCCCAAATGAATTTTGTATTTTATTAAAATATTCTAAAATTATTTTTATTTATTTTTTAAAATTATAATTTTACTATTTACATCTACATCAATGTCCTCAAATTACTTATCGAGTTATTTTTATACATTTTCTCCATTTCAAAGCCAGTGTTCTATGATAATGATACATGCACCTCAATTTGTGTGTGTGTGTTATTTTTATGTTCTATCGAAATATTTACATATTTTTTCTCGAATTATTTTTACATACTCTTGTATCATCTCAAATTACTTTCGTACATGTACATGTATGTTTTCTTAAACGTTTTTTAAAATATATTTTCTTAAATTATTTTCATTTTTCCCCAAATTGTTAATTTATATTCCTCGAATTATTTATCTAAACTTTCAAATTACCTCAATTTTCTCGTGTTATTTTTATATATTTCATCGAATTATTTGCTAATGTTTTTCTTAATTGTTTTTAAATATTTTTACACAAATACATGTAGGCTACATATTTTGCATTTTTCGCTTACCGATTAATAATTCGTCCAACTATGCCAAAAGTTTCCTATTTGTGGAAAACGGAACCGGTTGTTACCATGAACGGGGAGCAACCATTCATCCCTAAATTGGGCAAGAGAAATAGTCACACTTTTCATACGTAATTGGTTTGATTTTTACCCTCCTATTCGATGGCATATGGCGCCACGAGATGTCCAGTTTTTTTGGTAGGTAGACATTGGAGAAGTAACCAAAATAAGCCCAGTTTTTCTGATTCTGGCAGCTTTTGCAAGTCACTGGGGAGAAAATTGCTGTTCCATCCTCGAAATAGCAAAATTTGAAACTGTAAAAACCTCATCTTCAGCTCTTGTTAGTCATGCTTTATGATGATTCTTGGCCAAGGACATGACACGGAGGGTGGGGCTACACGTGTACCCCCATTTACTAACTACAGAACGACCAAATTGCTCAATTTTTTGTTCAACGGAAATCATTATAGCGATGTGTTTTTTTATAGAGATAAATGCTCGACTTATAGAAACGATTATTTCCAAATGTGCCATCGTGGAATTTTTTTCTATGCATAGTTATAGTGAAAATAAAAAAAACCATTACGAGGAACATTGCGTACTGTAATAACAGTAATTTTAGTCCAACTTTTACGCTCGTCCGAAAAATAATGTTGTATAATATCTAAGAAATCTACTTTCAGATTTGGATGTTTGAATTTGTTGAATTTTGGTTTAGTTTTGACTTTTTTGCTTCAAGTGCTTAAAAGTCAGCTTGAAACTTAAAAAATAAAATGGTAAATTTTAAACTCAAAATCATGAATTCGTAAATTCTTCCGAGTTGAGTTCCAGGAGAAGTCACGACTTGGGTATCATAATTGTCACGTTACATGATGGAGACAAGTCAATTTTATCGAATAATCACTTAAAATTCGAAGTCTCTTTTGCTTCAAGTACTTAAAAGTAAGTTTGAAACTCAAAAATAAAATGGTAAATTGAAGTCGTAAATTCTTCCGAATTGAGTTCACTTTAATCACTTTGAATTTGTTGAACTTTGTTTGATTTATATTTGAATTTTTAGAATATTATTTACTCTATACACAACTCTTAATTTTAAAGGGAAAAATGTTAAAAAAAATCTTTACAAAATTATATAATTTATATACCTAAACGTATATTGGCATAAAAGTCGTTATTTTTTCTAATTTTTTTTAAACCAATTGTATTTGGATGTTTGTTGTTTTTGTTTAGTATATGTTTTACGGATGATATTTTGGGTAATCAAAATAAATGTAAATAATTAAATTTCAGAATCAAAATGCTTTTTTACGAATAATAAAAAACCTGCTTTTTTAATTCTGATTTTGGGATACATTTTACACGTATTTTATAATATCATCGTCAATATCGAACATTTTGATTTCTCATATTTTGAAACCGATAATATCACATAGAGAAAATATTTATACGAGATTTATAAGTTTTGAACATTTAAAAACACATTTTTGTTATTTAATAACATTGATTAAAAAAATACCAGATGTTCGATTTTTACTTTTTTATATGTTTGATATACATGTATGTTAATTTTTGTTATTTGTTACAATAAAATCTGGAAAAGTGACCACCTGTTTATGTTGACCATTTTTAGTGTATTGTTTTTTCTAATGTAGCCTACATTTCCTTCATAAACATTATCCGGATAGTGACCAGGGACCACCTGTCTATTGCGTATACAGTTACCAGTGTGGGTTGCCTTTTTTGCAATTTTTACATTGCCAATGTACCTTAAAAAGTGACCAGATAACGGATAAGTCACGTTACATCTTGCTTTAACCCATGGATATGATGATTCAGTACTTTTTGGTTTTGTAATTTTTTTACTACGTGTATTACAGACTACATTTTAAGCGCAGTGAATACATGTTTATTATTTTAATTTAATTCAGGCATTCCTTGTATACTGACCAATTGTGTACACTGACCAACAGAATTTTTTTGGTGGTCACTTTTAACAGTTTTCACTGTATTTGCGATATTTTAATGGAAACAAGAAGTCCATTCTCGGGATGATGTTTCAACTTGTCATCTTCCGAGTTATTTCGGTGCCCTTTGCCCCTCTTCAATTCCGCTTTTTCACTACGCCTTAAGTAGATGTCAAGAGCGAGGCAGTGTCGATCTTCCCGCCAAATCGTAAAAGCAAACGATCTTATTCTCACGAAAGATCCTCGAAAATTACTAAAAAAAGCAACGACTAGAAGCTCTTAAGAGGGAAATACTTTATGGGCGAAACGAATATTACGAAACCGCTGCGGATCTTAAAATAAATACATTTTCAGCCATGATCAATTCACGAATCGCAATAGAAACAACCTTTATTTCATTTCCTCCCCCCCCCCAAAAAAAAACCACCCCCTCCAACCCCCCCCCCCCCTGCCTCCCCTCCCAAAAAAATTACTTTTGTTGAGGAATTTTCACCTCAGTATACAAAATTGGCAAAAAAAGAGGTTTTTTTCCTCGAAATTGTGAAAAAACGTCCCATTGATAAATTACATAAATGTTTAAATATATAAATTCGAGAATTCGTAATAGCATTCCGCCCAATTCTGGGTACTTTGAAAACTCCCATCATCTAAATTTTATCTTTTCTCGGCCAAAATACCACAAAAACGATACATACAGGATCTTAGAGTAGATTTTTCAACAACATTCGTAGTTTCGGGGTTTAAACGAGAAATTGAACGAGTTTACTTACAAAGACGGATATTACGAATTGGACGAAAATATAAAACATGTAACTTTGTAAGACCGCCTACCGAGGCAATAGGAAATAGTCCGAAACGAGACTTTATATTGCGAAAACTTTTAAAAAGAGATCGGATGCTGCTTCTGCTGCAGTAATAAAACTAAATTCCGCGAAAATTCAATGCTCATTTCCTTAAATTTTTCGTTTCAAATAGTTTTATCGCCAGAATTAATCGACATTTTTAGACTTTAGAGATCGAGCCTCAATGAATAGTTTTTTTTGTATTCATTCATTCCGACTTTTCTGATAAGCTAATCTTAAACAAACTGAACTGAAAAAAAGGGTAATATTATATTACCCCGCAATAACACCGACAAATAATAGATGGAGCATTTCCGTTTAAAAAAGGCCGGGATGTTGAAATGTGTTCGTTTAAACCGTATAGTTCGTATTATCAGTAAAACCTTTTTTAGTACGAGAATTGCATTCGTTCATAATTTTGCAAATTTTTCCGACTAAAGTTAAAAAATGTTCGACTTTTTTCGGGGAAAAATTTGCAAAATTTTTAATATTTCTTAGAGAAAAAATTAAAACAATTTTCCACGTAACGTTTTTCCAAAGATGAATTTGTAAAATTTTCTACCTTTTTTGAGTATGAACTTTTACAACATAAAAATTTTTTCCCTCCTTTACCTAATTGCAAATTTGCAAAGAAAAATAAAATGTTTCAATCTTTTTCCAAGTAAAAAAGTTTCAAAATGCTCTACATTTTTCGATGACAAATTTACAAAATTTTCCATATGTTTTTTTTAAAGAAAAATTTACACAATTTACCACATTTTTTATGGACAAATTTTTCAACCCATATAATGCACAAATTTTAAAAATGTCATGCTTCATTCCGAGTACTACAAATTTGCAAAAATATTCTTTTTTTTCTTTTCTAAATATAAACCTTTTACAACCTTCAAACTTTTCCAAAGACTAATTTGCAAAATATTGAAAATTGTAAATTTTGCAGCAAAATTTTAAAATGTTATAAAAAAACATTCTTAATTAAGCCATATTTAGAAAATTTTGGCAATGTTTTCACACAAAAATAGAGAAGGGAAGGGCATGGTTCCCGCACTTATTGCAAATCAAAATCCCCTGACCTTCCCAGGTTTCCCAGAATCAATATTGCATTTTCCCCTGACCAGTTTTTAGACAATCAAAATCATTAAAATAAACTAACCTACCATTAATTATTGAGAATTTTTTAACTCAACAATTTCCATATCAATTGCACGAAATTTCATGGCTGCATCATCCAATAACTTTCGTTTTTTTTTGGTGGCTAAGATTTCTTGTGTTTAAAGTGAAAGGCCTGGCTGGGTAAAAATTCCCCTGACTTTTCACAAAACTTCCTAAAATCCCCTGACAATCCCAGGTTTCCCAGAAATGCGGGAACCCTGGGAAGGGTCGAGCCCGGAAGAAACATTGCACCACCAGAAATGATTCCTCTCAGAGGGCCGGCTGTCGGCCATTGTCCACACTGGTCATTTTTCGCAGTTTCCTTTTCTATGACTTGAAATTCGAGCATAAAAGTCAACGACAAGATCGCAGCATTGCATCGCTAAGTATTTGTTCAGCATTTCCGGAACTCCAATAAAATTAAGTAAATATATGGCCTTCGTTCGACTTCCTTATAAAACTAGGAAGAGACGGCAGTCCTTTGAAGATCAGAAAAAAAGTCTCGGACATAACAAACAAAAAAAAGGAAGAGAGCTGCAGGAGTCCAGCTGCAAGATCCGGTCAGTTGGACGCACACTAGATCAAATAAGAAAACTTTCATCTCGTTTGAAATAAAAAAAAAAATGGTTGTAAATTTCGAAACTGGCATCGGATGTCCGAACAGTCCGTCCAGAAGGACAGAGTGGATTTCTTGCAGGACATTAGTCGAAGCTTCTTGGTGCGAAAAGATCTGACAGTCAGATCTGTCAAGGCCCCAGACTTCCGGTCATTTAAAGCGACGGAGAAAGTGCGTATATATTTATACAGGAAGGTCAGCTAAGTCAAAACAAACTACGAAATCACTGATGTTTCGTGAAGAAATGTGCGAGCTTGACCCCGGATTTATCGAGTTTTTTTAGATTAGAAAAGCAGCTAGGGTTCCCCCAAAAATGTCATTTTAAACTTCCCTGACTTTTTCAGGTTTTTGTTTTTTAAAAAAAAATTCCCTGACCGATGGTAATGTCAAAAATAAGATCTGAAAGTCTTCATTTTCCAAAAAATCGACGCAGTAAAATATATATATTTTTTTAAAAAAATTACTAATTAGATTTTAAAAATTTCACAATTTTGTTTTCAGAAAATGTAGAAAGATTTGCAATTTTGTTAAGTTACTTGGAAAACCGTGCAGAAATTTGCAAATTTTGTATCGAAAAACCAGCTAGAG
This sequence comes from Megaphyllum sjaelandicum, assembly GCA_034698745.1. Classification (NCBI taxonomy): domain Eukaryota; kingdom Metazoa; phylum Arthropoda; class Diplopoda; order Julida; family Julidae; genus Megaphyllum; species Megaphyllum sjaelandicum. The sequence goes on along the minus strand of JAQGBX010001269.1, from coordinate 143 downwards.
TTGCCAATTTTTTTATAGATTGGTCTTGCTTGACTTTTCCTGACTTTGCCTGACCATTATGGCAATTTTTTCCTGACTTCTAAAAACATTTTTCCTGACCATATTTCAATAAATTGACAAAATTTTAATTATTTTTAAAAGAT
>JAQGBX010001268.1:0-26163 GCA_034698745.1 Megaphyllum sjaelandicum | reverse complement strand
GTCTACATGTATAAGTGCAGTGTACATGTTCATTATTTTAATTTAATTCAGGCATTCTTTGCATAGTGACCACCTGTACAGTGAACAACATAGCATTTTTTGGTGGTCACTCTTAACAGGTTTTACTGTATTGGGAATTTAAAAATTTTCAAATTACCCACGCGTCAAGTTTAAATGCATTAATTGCACCACTTTCCATCCAATTTTGGACGCATTGATCACTAGATGGCACTTAATATTTTTAAATCCAGTGAATTTTTCCATTTATTAAATGAATGCATGGAAAGCTTCGTGTGAAATTCACACTCCCTTGTTATTGCCTTCGCTAATATTTTTAATGAAAATATTGAACTGTAGGCCTATGCCTAAATCGATAATCTAATAAAAACTCATCTTTACGTGCATCTTGATTGTAAAGAGAACGAAGAATGCATCGAAATAATGTCAATTTTACATTTTTATATTGGATTTCTGCCAGGATTGAGGACGTCAAAATTACTTAAAATAAATCATCACAATTTTAATGCAGGACGGGTTTTATTAATTTTATACCTCAACAAATACGTCGTTTTGTACATTTTCACCGGATGAATTAGTTATTAAAGGACACAAGGAGACTTCACTAATCAAAGGAAACGCCATCTTGACAAACCCTGGGAAGAACAAACTTTTTGGTAGAACTAACCCGTGGTAGTAATTTAGTTCTTTTCAACAGCATCCAGGGGGGTGTCAAGACGATTAGATACATGTATAATCCGTACAACCTACCCATAGTGGTCTACGTGCGACCATGTTGGAAGTGTATTTACCAGTAAAGGACAAAGGGCACGTGCGGGTGTCACAATTGACTCTTCGGCATCACTCCCCTAACCACCGTCAAAAAGATAAAAAAAAACCACTCAGATAGGGGCAGTTTGCTGGGCCATTAGCGACCCTCATCCCTCTGCCCAAATGAATTATTTTCCAATTTTCCCCACAAAAGGTTCCAACCTATCATTATCGACTTTAATAAATGGATCGGAAAAATGCGCACACTCGGATGGGGGTTTAAAATACAGAATGTTAAAAAAAAATCAACTCCAAGCTCCAAGATTGTCTGGTTCGTTACGAGAAATTCATTCGATAAACTGAACGTTTACAGATGGATTAAATCGGCGGTTAACCCACAACGTTGTTTCTAAAGTCGGGTACAGACTGCAGCAAACATGTTCTCCCAAAAGTGTTTTTTGTAAAAGTGCTTGTGCAAACATAGCGTACACACCATCGAGACAATCAACAAACAGTATGACAAAAAAATGGAGGGCGACCAAGAAAAATGTTTACTGGCAAACCCTTTTTCCTTTCATGTTACCAAACACCCAAAATGTTTGCTGTTAGCTAGACATTTTTGGAACAAACATTTTTAACAAACACAAACACTGTTCTTGTTTGCTGTTTGCTGCAGTCTGCACCCGGCTTAAATAACGCTATTGTTACGAAGGAAAAACAATCAGATTTCAATTAAACGGAGTTTAGCGTATCCGCTCGTAAACTTTCTCAATTATCGTTAGGCAAAAACACTATATACGACGATGATGTTTACGTCGTAAAAAACAATCGTTATCTGATAAACAGACGCGTGAAACGATGGCATAATAATGGTATAATTACGGTAATCTAATAAACAATCCTAGCAAATAGTGCCACTGGTACGCGTACAAGGTTTGTTCCACAAACAATGCGCATTTTATCGTATACTGCGCGATTATTTTTTTGCTACTGTTTTCACAAAAAACATACCGTCTAAATGCACAACAGTGGATTAAAACTTTATTGTACTGTACACTGTATATCCCTGAAAACATTAAAACACTTTGGCTTATTCGCCATTTCGTGTTTGGTCAAGTTTGGTTTTTATTGGCAAGTACCGATCAAACATTTCACAGCAATTAACAACGCCTATTAGGGGACTCGGACGAATGGCATTTTTGGCAGTCGCTAAGTCACGCGTGCAAAAATGAATGCATTAATGAGTCGGATACTCCTGATATCTCTACTCTGGAACAAAAAACTAAACTGAGGACTACTAGTAAACGTACTTATCGCAGCGCAGCCGAACTTTCGGCATAATTTAGTGTTGCCCTCTGGCTTGTGCATAAATAGAATGTACTACGTATAATCATTTTATTTTTGCGACTGTTTTGACTAGCTTTCGAAGGTCACCCGCCACACTCCGGCTAAGATTATGTAGATGCACTGTAGGTGCGGAATATTTGTTGACACCCTGCATTTCGGGCAAAGTGAGTGAACCTGTCTGCGCCTCTCCAGATGTGAGCTACTGTCGCATCTTTAAAGTCGGTTTTCAAATCAAGGGCCAGGAAACGACTTTGAACCCCCCTATGTGTATCCTCAAAAGTGGACCCTGAGGGCCATCAATCACTAAGTAAACACGTTCAAACATGTACATGTACAGTACAGAGAGAGGATGGGAGATACGATTCTTCAGTTATGCAGAGCAACACGCCCGAACCTGTATCAATAATAATGATCAACCTAAGTCGAACTTGCAATGAATAAACGCGAAATAATCTCGTTCCTCCACCTGTTCGTCAACCCTCTTTAAATCTTTTGATCCGTCATTCAGGGATCAAAGGACAAAAGACGAAACATTGGCGAAATACAGGGTGGGAGGAGACTTGGGGACACCCGGTAATTCGAAGGGACTTCGTTCCCAATCTCTCCCCCCCCTCCTCCCTTCCTCAATTGGGCTCAAAGATGTTTCAAAATAAAGGACAGCAATACAACATTTATTGAAAATGTTCATTCAAATCCTATGTCAAAACATTCCAACCCCAATTTAGACCATCCAGCAAGGCATAGCCTACATTTAAAAATATAACAGAATAATGATATTAACTAGAACAACTTGGAATGGACCTGGCATGTACTTTGATGCCAACTTTCAACTTTCAACTTTTTCAGTTGAAAATGCATTCAAATTGTTCAGTTGAAAATGCATTCAAATTGTTCAGTTGAAAATGCATTCAAATTGTAATCTTTGCCTCTTACATGCGCGTCAATATTAAACTTCGTAGGCAAATAATAAATGCGGATAAATATTAGCTCAGGAGTGGAAATTTAGCAAAAACACTTGGTTTCCTTAACGACGAGTATCTACATGTACGTGTATATGGGCTGCGCTGATAACCAAAATTGAATAAGTTTGTCCAGTGTTCAGTACATGGACAGTATGTCCGCGATATTAGCTTTGGTAGTTAATCACGCTGTGTCACTGAGTCGTAGGGTGACACCGCATCCATCGTCTTCATACTGTATGAAAAATATGCGAATTGGGGGGTCAAACATCTTTAAATTTGAGACCTCATTTGTCTAAATTACATGTGTAGAGCAGCTGTTTGATCGCAGTAATGCCTTGGTTTTTGATAGTGGACGAAGCCGGGCGTTTGATTAATTTGAAAATTTATAATTTTATTGTTTGATCTGATCGAGTATGCAATAATGCATCCGAAAGTTCAATATTTAAATACTGTCCCAAATTCTGGAAATTGGCGTCCAAGAACGAGATAAGATAATGGGGCGCCCTAATCTGGTAATTTCGTAGAAAATTTGTTATTGATGAAGAAAACTTTGAATGTTTTTATTATATATTAGAGATATGAATTGTCGCCAGTCTAGGTCTACACACTTCCGGGATTAGGGAAGTTGAGTGGGCGCGAGGAGTACAGGTTCAGTTCCTGGTACAGGTACGGTTGGCCACCTGATAAGGAACTTGTTTATCTCCGTACAATTTGAGAATTAGGCATGCATACTCCTACCGTACATCTTGAGCAATGTCGCGAACGCAGATTACTGTATGTACCGTAATAACAAAGTTAACTGCATCCATCGTTGTTTTAGGGTTTTATCAAAACCACGAACGGAGCACTATTATATCTCCTTAGTTGACAGTTTATTTCCGCTATAGGATCATACTCTTACACTGTATGTACATTAACAAGTATTCAATGAGCACTATGAATACTGTTGTTCACGGGCAAATGAAATGTAGTATATTATTTAAAGTTAATTTCCAATATGACTTACATTACATTATCATAGTTTACGTAACTACAATTTTTCTCATGAAATAAATAAATTTTAAATTAATAATAACGAATTATGAATATACTTTGGATTAGAAAATCTACTGCATGGTGTTCATAAATAATTTTTTTGCCAAGTGCACAATAATTGGTATACTGCATTTCCTGAAAAACATCACAGATTAAACTTTTTGGATCGCTTTCGATTTGAAGTTTATGCTCCGGTAATAAATATGCTGTTTCCATTTTTTTAAAAAAAAAAGTTCTGATTATACATTTTATGTGTTACTATGAAAACACTTCTAAAAAGGGGAATTGACAAGCATGCTTTTAATTTTTATATACTGGAACATGGAGGCAACCAGGTGATTTGTTCTACTTTTGAGGAAAATTACGAATTTATTATTGTTAAAGTTTAATTCTAAATGTTGACATTTTACACCTAGCGTTTAATGATGCTTATGGCACACTGAAATGTACAAAGTTGCCGCAAGATGACTGAGTGAAAACGATTTCTATCGAAGCCCCAATGAGATTTTTGATAGCAAGTGGTTGATGATAGATTTTGACATCAAAACATTACCCAGTGTGCAATGCACCTGAGGTTATTCCGTATGAATGGGAAACCTGCGTTGACCTTTTAAACGATTAATCCGATGTTGCTTTAATACCGGGACGAAATGTGAGAAAAAGCAGATAATCCAATAACACTCGACGTGATGGGACAATGGTTTCCCCCACCCCCCTTTTACATGTATACTCCCTTGCACCCCATTTCTTTATCAAACGTTTAAAAATTTAATTATCTTTTTTGTGTACACGTTGATAAACTCTATAACCACATTATCTATAGTATATTTGATATCGAGGTGTTCAGTTTTTCACCCCTCTAAAAAAATTGAATAACTGACACTTGTTCTTAGGTTCTGTATCTGTTTCAATAAGCTTTTTGACCCGTCAAGATTTGGTTACAATAGTTTTACCCTTGTTTTTTTTTCCTTATCGCAGATTAATATATATTTTTCAATGAACTGCTAAAACTTGGATTTTGGCTATCGTTGGGATCATCGGAAGATCTTGTGCCCTAACAAATATTCCAATAGGGGGCACTTCGGGCGGCGGACGCGATCTTTTCCATTTGCATTTATTTCGAATGCGCCAAAATCATATTTAAATAAGTTTAATTACCCGTAGATTTTTACTGATTCGACCTTCGAGATACAAGAATTCGCGTTTTATTATACCGATGTACGTTGCCAAATTTGTAATTGGGGTTACACATATTCAGGGTTGAAGACGTGAGGCTGCGAACAGGGTTCAGACACTTTTTTTTCCAGATATTTCGGAATTTCTTTTTTTTTTAAAGGCGAGAGCATTCTGTTGAAAGTCAAGGAAAAATAATTCCTTCTATTTTCAGAAAAAATCTTCCGTAAACCTGGATTGTTGAAGAGTTGGAAGGTAACCAGGAAGTTGCCTGCCTTTGTCCAGTGAATGAAAGTTTGAGTTGAGAATTTAGTATGGAGCGTTCCAACTCCTCAAATTATTTTTCAATTTTTTACGTGGAAATTTCTACGTATTATTTGTATTCATCTTCAAGTGGTCGGTAGATCATCCATATTATTATAAAATCTTCCATATATTCAACCACCATTTTCAAGTGGATCTGGAAATTTGGAAATGTAAATTTGCATTTTAATTTGGCGATTTGAAAAGCTCCTGATGAAGACAGTAAAAAGGTCGAAACGTTGAGCGTCGAAAAGAAATAAATGGTATAGTGAACATACAGTAGTATCACCATTTCATTCGACATACATGTAGCCTACATGTACAGGGTATGTCTGGTAAGGTCCGAGGCACCGTTGGACCATTGTTTGAAAAATGAAAACCAGTATGATCCAGACTGTTAATGTCTTACAGTATAATGGGAAATATTGTATCTCTTTGGCCGTTGGCAAACATAGAGGTCATCGACCACTAGGACCAAAAAGGACCTTTGAAATTCTTTGAGATGATTGAATATTATATATATATTACATGGTTTAATATTGGTCACGGTTTCCCTAATAATTCTTCATCAGCATTCCCAGGTGATTAAAAAAATATTTTACAAAAATGAACTAAATTAGTAAATTCCTATTTGCTTTATTCAGAGTATTGGCCTTATTTTACAGTATTTTTTACGGTAACCCCTCGTTCAGTTTTAATAGCAATATACTGTACACTCTGCCCTCGTTTCTTCTACATGCACAGTACCCAAAATGTCCGAACTTAGGCCTCTTCAATAATTGAACGTGTAGCACCGAAGGCCTCCATTCTGGATGGTTGAGATAAAGTATACTTTACGAACCATTTTGGAGCCGATCTGGTGCCATTTCTTTTTAATCCGTACAGATAACTGCTTTTATCTTATTATTTAAGAATGTCAAACAAATGTATTTTTTTCTTTTGCTCCTTGACCCCGTATATCGCAATGAAACAAAGATAAAAGGGGGAGGTGGATAGTCTTTCAATAACATTTTTTTGAAAAACATACCTGCCTATCTTTCGATGTAAATTAAACGGATGTTTCGTGGGTCGCTTATCAGACGAAAGGCAGATCAATAATTAGTAAAGCAAATTAATTAAGCCGCGAGTATTCATTATAAGCTAATTAAGTGAGTAATTCGCGTGATTAGGGTGGTTTAACGCGCCAATTTATACATTTTGAAGCAAGACGTACACTTTACATGTACATGTACGTTAAATTAAAGGTGGGGGATATGGTGGTCAGTAAGAGGTTGTTTTTAACCAAAAATTGCTATAACGTACGGTTATGGGGTAAAGTAAAAAAAGTGAATGCTGGGTATTTTGGATGACGAACATTTCCACAGAAATTATATAAATTCTGATTAAGGGTATCGTCCAAAAGTCGAGATGCTCTTGCAAATATCTTGATTGTTTTCGGATGCTCATTATTTAACCCATGTGAAAAATGTTTGCCAAGCACTTGGAATAATGTGTGAAAATAAATTCTAGGCAAATACCGATATATTTTAGGAGAAATTATTTTGAAAAGAATTGACCAAACAGCGGATTTGGAAGGAAATTTAAGGAAAATAATGATAGAATTTTCCGAAATTCAACGGCATTTATACAGTAGTTGTGGCAAACACACCTGGAGAAAAACGTGGATGTTCTTATAGTTTATTAATTTTTTTAAAATAAAAGTCATGATAAAAAGATCTACTATTGTATCAAATTAAAAGTTGTGAATTGCTAAAAGGTGGGAAAATACGAATTAGAATGCATTTCCAACGAACGTTTTGGCAAAAGTTAACATCTACATAAACTTGTTTTTGATAAGGACGGCGTTGTAAATGATTACTTTACATTTTGGCTGGTAAATATTTAACATTTTTTTACTTGAATTTGGGTGTCGTAAAAGATCCTAGGGCCATCTCTTGAGAAGGAGAAGGGAAGTAGACCGAACAGAGTGACCACTGTCCACTGATCCCCTTCAGAAGCGGATTTTTTTTTCCGAGAATGCTTAAGCATTACCCAAATTCTTGCCCAGGGTCCAGGTGGCTAGCTTTTTATTAGCAGAGGGTCAAGCTTTAGACAAAGAACATATTGAAGCAGTCAACGAATCGAAACGGAGGGATAATAGCATAATTGCCACCGCTAGGGGGCATGGACAGCATAGTATACTGCCTAGTATTGGAGGGGTGGGGAATTTAACTAAACGAAACAGTGTCCAAACTTCCTAATTCGAAGAGTGACCCCCTTCGATTCCGCCCGCGTTAATACTTCTTGAGATTTGTGCTCTCTTTACGTTTTAGCCTAAAATGAGTTTTTGAAATGTGGACATTCCTTTTAGTAATTAGTCTCATTTAAAGATCTGAGATCGAGTGACGTCAACGCAAAATCTGGAAAAAACAGCAAGGCCTAGAGTCGCGCATCTACTTTAGTAATATTTGCGAAAGGTTAGATGGGACTTCTCGAAAAAAAAGCCCAAAACACCGAAGTGAAAAAACAAAAAATTGGTCTTAAAAATAACAGAAACATATTTGGTTTTTCAAGAGGTTCAAGAGGCCAGCAAACGCATGCCCTGGGCCTGTCGTATCAACCAGCTGCGCATTGATATATTAAAAAATATTAGTAACTTGTAATTATAGTAGCGAGTAATTTTAGAAGGAACCAGAAATTCGAAACCTTATACACGTAGTACGTGTTGTGAGTAAAAACTGCAGAAAAAGCACTAAGGCGTCTATCATCTGCTGCTTTAACAATGTTAAACAAGTAGATCTGACGTAACATACTCTAGCATCTTGGAACATGGAAGTTTCAACGCTGGTATCTAACAATGACAAACTAAGGGTACTCATACAGCTGTAGTAAAGCTTCGCAGAAATCATAAGTGCAGAATGAAGGTATTTCATTTAATGTATTATTACTTTGAAAACGCCGATAACCTTGAAATTTTTAAAAAGCCAATAAGCGTTTCGCCTTTGGCCACGTGCCTCTGCGTACCCGTACAGTATACGTCCAGCTATCACAACATGAACGATGAAAAATTGTCTTATTCTACATTAATATCTTAAGTACTGTATAATTAAGTATACAGTTTTGCTCGCTTAGTGATGTAGAGTGGGTACATACAAATTCTGAAGAATTGGTCAGTTTTGTGGTTAATACAAAATGGCCGACTTGCCTATAAAGCGGAAGATCATAAATGTAACATGAAATATGTAACTCTGAAAATCCTTGGAAAAATGCTAAATTTAGGACCACAAACACTGGATGTTCAAAGTCTGAGAAATGAGAAAATAACAAAAACAAGCGGGATATACTGTAGGAATGCAAAACCAAAAAAACAACATCCTCAATGAGCTACATGTACTGTACATGTAGGCTATGCTGAACCCAAACATGACGATTTAAGTGTCAACATAACCACGTGCAACAGCTTGCGCATTCATATTCAACGTTTCCATGGACCCGAATTAACTTGATATTCACTTTGACACTCATGCAACTTCGTTTCAAAGTATAGTTTATACATCGAAAATTCACATCTAGCTTTTATTTCAAAATATCTGCTGTCCGTGAACACATTTTAAAACATCAACGTCCATATGCTTTAATTAAATAAGAACATGCATTTTATTTTCATTTGATGTTACATGTAACTCAAGAGAGTTAAAGGCATCTGCATATGACCAGATCGTGATCAACGAATGGACAAGACACTGTAATTCTTAAGTCAATTTTACGAGGGGAAAAATATACATGTGTATGGGAGGGTCAGAAAAAAATGGTTTAAATTTCAAAACGCATGACGATAAGTGAAGTCCCGTAAATTCAATAAAATTGAGCGTCGTAAATCGCTGACCCTGTCGTCCAAAATTAATGGTACACTAGCCAAAAGTGGTCATTTCCGTGTACAGTTTTTTTCTCCTTTTAAAGTTATGGGGGTAAAAAAAGTGTGGGGTACGGTACCTCACCGTGAGAGAGAATAAAAAAAAGATACTGTTGTCAAAAAAACAAACAAAAAAAAAACCCTCCAATTGAGGCGAATGTATTTTGCTATTACCGAGGGTTATTTATACACTAGGCAAAAAATGGCGACAGTCATGAAATTTGGGAGAGGGAATAAAAAAAATTCCGCAAAAAACCAGGAGTGAGGCTACGCGTCGCATTTAGGGTTATTTGTTTTTTTGTGGCATTTTCAAGATACACACCGAAAGAAAATTGCCGCAAATAAATAAGAATTGTTTGAAATATTCGGGGCTCGGCGCTTTATTTTAACTCAACAATTGCTATAGCGCAACTTTTGAAAATCTTTATAAATAGGGTTAAAACTGCCTAAAAAGCGGATCAGGGACGAGTGCTCTTATTTTTTATCGTGCTGTTTTTTTAAGCAGTCCAAATAACGTCGGTCCCTCGCAAAGCTTCCACTGTTGCCAACCAATACGAAGATTTAAAAAAAGTGGAACAAATTACACTATTTTTTGCTGAAATTAAAAACTTATTCGTAACCCCACTATCGTATAAGATGACAAGGTTTTTTTCCGGCTCAATAAAAAACAGATCATGAAAATCAAACTTATAATAAGTGTCAGAGGTTCGATGAAAAAACAAATTGTGGACTTCAGGGACAAACGTTTACTGGATTCATGATTATACATGTACTGTATGTTGAAAAATGGCGTGAATCAGTTTTATTGCAGAAATTCATCAGACTTAATATCGAAATGAATTCAAAGTAGGCTACATACGAACCGATGGATAAGTTAATGACAAATCTTTAAAGTTTACTGGTAATGATGAATTTTCACGGATCATTTAGAAAGAAAATTATTAAAATATTAAATATAACAATTCCTATCACTGCGTTAGGTAGACGCAATTACATTGTATGTAAAATTTTAAATTATCAATCCGCCAGAATTATATTGAGCAAAATTAAATTTTCGGCAAATGTTTTAAATGAAAACACAGGACTACAGAAGTGACGATGATTTCTCGGATATATTTATAAAACATAAAAAAATCTTGGCGTAAACAAAATTTAAGGGTTGATTTTAGTATATTTGCGAAAAGATGTATATCAAATGCATGGGTCAACAATTTTAATACGCTGGGGTGACAAATTAAAATAAATTTAATTCGAATTGGTCCAATTGAAACTACATAAAGAACGGGGAAAGTAATAAAGAAGCTCAACGAAAAACAATTAACCGTATCAATGTCGCTATAAAAACGTGTTGAATACTGTAGGCCTACTATCGCCAACGTTCAAATCCATGTTGATTAGCTTTGACGATTTAATGAGCGAGCAATATTTGGCCCAAATTACTCGAGTTTTCCTGCATTTTAGGCCGAAACATTTAAAATAAAATACACCAAAGTTCAGCAACCAAATTAACGGTTCTAATACAGGGTGTATTTCCGGACTCCATCAACGGGCATGCATAGTAAAACGAATCCTTCATTGCAATATTTAGTAGGAATAGTTTCAAAAATAAAATAAACTACCAAGAAGGATTCTAAAACAATTTGGCACACAAAAGGAAAAGGTAATTGATCTTGAGAACACGTGCTATTTAAAATTTTGCCTATTTTGAGATAATACATTAAAAACAGTATACCGAAAGTTGCCAGTTATTCATTAGTATTGCTTACTGTTGTTTCTCAAAATAGGATAATTCCAACACGCTCTAGCTATCAGTTTCCAGCATTGTCATCGAATTAATTGTAGAATTTACATAAATTTGGATTCGGCCAGATCTGGCGCCGAATGTACATGTACATGTATTTTTTCATCACATTTCTGAAAATGCCTTTTCGGTCGAAGCATAGACAATCGTTGTTGAATTTTGAACCTTTACACACAAATAAATGTAGGGGGAGAAAACGTTTTAACACCCAGATTGCAACTTTTTTTTTTCTTCTCTCCCCCTGATACAGGGGTGGGCTAAGATTCTGTTGACATTCAGATTAAAACGTTAAATGTAATCTTGGTGGTTGTCGAGATGGTTCAACTCAAGACCTCGAAGAGCTTTTTGGCACTTCACACGTAAAACCAGCCTTTGACACGAGCCCTTCCACCTTAAACAAATCAGCAAATATTTCAAGAAATGGTTTAAAAATGAGAAAACAAACTGATACAACACAAAATGGCGATAAAAAACAAAAGTAAACTGTAGGAGGGGTCAAAGGACGTTGCCATCCTAGATAGTGAAAGAATCTGAGGCGAGATTTCGGGAAGAGCAAACAGGCGATGCTTTACAGATGGCGCCACATTCGAGGTAAAAAAACTGAGCTGAAGGAACAAAAAGCCCGTTCACGCCCAGCGTCTGTTAATGTCCATTTAATAGCTGACCTCTGGATGGTCATTGGAACGTGGAAAACCTGCCAGGCAGCATTCATTAGCTTAATGATGATGTGACGAAATGTTTCGAGATTTGCCTTTTTTTGTGCAAGTTCAACGATATTAATATTCAGAGTAAGATTTAAACATGCTAATGCACTTATAATGTGGAATACAGTGGAACATGTCCCACCTCCAACATTTTGATTTCGACGCTCGTAGAATCCTGATTTTCCTATTTTCACCTTGCCGCCATCTTGTTTAACAACGCCAACCACGTACGCAATATTCGGAAGCGGTGGTATTTGACAATACTTTTAAGGGTGATTTCGAGAGATGATCGAATTCGCTCCATAGTAGCATTCCACCAATAATAAATATATACCGCAATGTCACTCGCGAGGAATTAAAACAACTATCGTCGTCTATAGTGCGTTTAGAGTAACATAACCACATACACCAATACAAAAATGGCGTCGAATAGTATACTAGAATACTCTTGCTACACTGTATACAAAATTGATTATTTAATCCATCGAGCAGATTTTGTGATACATCAACCAGCAAAATATATGAGGTTTTGTTAGCAGTTGATAGGCAATCGTAATAGTATTATTAGAGTGAATTAGAGATGGATACAGTACTAGTATGTCCCTTCTGGTCCCTTGTCACATCATCATTAGTTTGGAATAAAAGAACCTCCTTTAGCTATCAAAGTTCGTTCGAATATTCACTTCAGGTATCTTTCGAGTGTTACTTGTACAATACCGGTACATGTATATTTTAGTTTTAATAAGCGGCCCTTCTTTCAGCTCTTTTTGCCTCAGGATCAGTTCAGGACTGGTCCTACTGTAGATAGCAGAATACATTAAATCCAAAGGAAGAATGTTAAGAATTTATTTCACCCATGGCTTTTGACGGGAAGTTTTTGAAGTAATTTAACTTCCAATATACCGAGACCCTTTGCGAATTTCGGGGGATGACTTTCAGCCACACTTTACTCGCCCTCATAAAAAAAGGAAAAGAAAAAAAAGATGGCCGTCATCGTAGAAAAAATGTGAAACTAAACATTTTACTTTCTCCTTTCACAAATTATTATTATCACGAAGCAGGATTTCCCATTTAATTACCGACAAAATTCAATGCACATGTACAGTATATTTACACACTTTCTATTAAATACTTTTAGATAAATGAAAGAACTGCTAGAACAAAACGTTTCTTATAAATGTAATGTCACTTATTTAATTCATATATCGAAGTCGATGGATGACACCAAGGGAATGTCGAACGCATTGAATTTGCGACAATTACGAAGGAAGAAACAGCGTCACGTGAACGGTGAATTTATGCACAGTCTTTATAGGTAACGATGAAACACTTACCAGTATTTGACATTGGCATTAGGAAAATGCCAAATGCATGTAGGTGGTTCGGAAACTATAAGTGTACATCAAGGCAGAAAGACGATGCGTTCGACGCATAACCAATATCAGCGCCGAGTCATCACATCGATCACACTGCAGCTCCAAACAATGCATCCGTATCGATGTGGTATAAGAGGCCAGTGTGATCACTAAAGCCGTAAGTAATTTCTGGCTAAGAATTACTTCGACGACATGATCCGAAATAGTAATTGCCAAATTAACCATTAATCAGCAGCCACATCATGCCTTTTTTCGAAGGATAAACAACAAACATTATTTCAATTTCTCAATCGCTCGTTAGCTAATGAATAAAGACACGTACAGCAACAGAGACGCCGAGAATATCAATGAAAGTAATTCGCGTTGTACCCGTTTATATATGTGTTACGAGGAAATTCATAAGGAAGCACAAATTGACGCTTAAGCAAATATTTATTCAAATCTGGCTTTTGAAATGGCAGATAGCGCAGATACGCGACCGCGCATGCACAGGGCGCCATCTTGTTTTCAGTTAAAACCCACACCCACGCAAAGCAAACAGGCAAGTCGCGTTAATTTCATCATCAGTGCAAATCAAAATAAAGCTTGTTTTGATAAATGTTGGATTTTATCTATACCATAAAACGTGGACAAGTTATTTTACACATGTGGAACACAACAGAGTAAAGAACCCTCTATCCGCAAACGCGAAATAACGATACTAACAGCGGAACTTCATTATTTATAACTGGCTTTATACGAATTTCTGATAGTACGAACTCATTTCCAGTCTCCGTCATAGAGTACGGACGATTATTCTTAATTTCATCGTTTAAGACGAATTCCGAATTAGGATGTAACAAATTTCCGGATAAAACGAATGAATTTTCGAGTTCTCGAGCATTTACATGTATACGTCATTGTAGAAGTCATGTTTTGACTGACTTCTGATAATACCTACTAAGGTATTATCAACAACATGGCTTGCCAAAATCTTGTAATACGGTGCCGTGGCTTGTAACCGCAAAGTCGAGTTAAATATTTGCAACAGTTTCAATTTAGCAGCGTAGCCATTAACTCCTATCATTTCAAACAGAAAATCATACGCGAATCACGTTTCTTGTAAGCGCGATCTTTGGCACCGGCATTTTCATCATCTTTTAGGTGATTTCCGTAAACATTAGATAGATTAATATTTATTAATTATAGCCAGTCAAGGTTAAGGAAACAGTAATGATCTTAACGTAGAAAAACCTACAGTATAAGCACTTTGTATACGCAGCACGAAATTGCTCCTACGGTAGGCCTACTGTATATTGGTTTGACCAATGACAATTAATTGAAATTGCTATAGCACACGCAGCGATGCCGTCATTTTCTATCTACATACTGCATATGAGAAAGAATTTTCGTAAAAAATTAACATACTGCAATTTAAAAAGTATACGCATCAATGGGTGACTGGCATCCATAAATGCAGCTTTAGTAATACATGTACAGTCGAACCGCGGCCCGGATTGCTTTCCGTCTGTTTTTTTATATAGTCTACTAGCTGGTTTGCCCGGCTTTGCACGGGCTGTACGTACTGATAGTGGGACGAAGCGATCGTGAGCATACCAAAGTTTCAGCACGAATAAAAACTAAAAACATACGGAACCCCGTAGCGGCAATTTCTTTTTTTTCGTTTTGTACGCATTTTGCGTCATCACGTACAAAACAAACAAACAAATCTTCCATTACGGGGCTCCGTATGCAAACATACATAGATAGATATACCGCGCATTCGAGTGGCAATTGAAATACCCTTTTCAATCCATTTTATTTATTTTTCACATCAACCCAATTAACAATCCATTTCAATTGAGGGTACTCGGGTTGAAACTCAAGCCACATCGTTACATCTGTCTCCATTCCGCCATACGTTTAGGTAAAAGTACTAACTTTGGGTCGTTGTCATTTGTATACAAGATGGAGGCCAAACACCCAATCGGGATTTTCCTTAAATTTAGCCATGGCTTTCGCGTAAAATAAAAACGATTCTTTACAAGAGCAATGCTCAGTCCCTGCGATCTAGAAAGCAGCTTACCAGGATTTTATGGCGCTCGACTTCAGTGCCAGAAAACTCATTTTAACTGGTTTTCGACTATAACACAACACCTTGAGATTCAATACGTGGGTATAAAAATAACGACGAGAAAACGGAAAAAGCGGAGAGCAAAATAAAATAAGACATACTGTACAGCAACTGCTAAATTAACTAAAACATAAGAAACCATAAAACGCTCATTAAATTTTTTTTCTTCTCTTTAAAGTAGGTTTGGGGTCAACCTTTTGTCGAATAAAAAATAAGGAAAAAAAAATACCAACAATAACTGAAGGGTGAAGATAACTAACCATAAATATACATTACATGTACTGTAGATGAGTTGAGGAATTACATTTCAATAAATCGGACATGGGATTAGGGTTGAAGAGTTGCCCCAAACCGACTTTGACCTACAGTACAAGTAACTGCGGTTGTGCGGAAACAAATCGAAGAAAGTGTCCTAATCGCCGATTAGTAATTCCGGTTAATCGGTGAATTTCATTTTTTTTCTCTTTTTCAGGATCTGCGTTAGATTAATTAGCGATGTGCCCGAACTAGGCCTAAATTAAGTCAGAGTTCAAATTAGGTCATGGGCTCTAACTGCGCGAGGTCAAAGGCGACATCTAAAACTCTCCCAAAAAAGGATATTCGAAGAGGCATTCGTAATAAAAGGGAATATTACACGAGTTTTCGGCGCTGCGAGAAGTTCAAATCCTTGTACATTTCCAAAACAGTCGGGGCTCAAAGTCTGAACGGGCTTTTTTTTCCATGGTGAGGGTCAAAACAGTGAAATTTATGTTAAGTGAATTAAAACTGGGGAAATTAAGATCGTGAAATGAGATGTTTGGGACGGGGAAATCTGTTCGTGTGTGGCAAGAAACCGTGAGTGGATGCGCAATGAAAAATTTATGGCATTATTGAAAACGATGAGAAAAAGTTGAGTAACCAGAAAAAAATATATGGAATTTCAAGCGGCTGTGAATAGAATCTTCCGGTGGCTGGCCATTTCCCAATGGCAACGTTGATAACGTCTCAAAGACCGTCTTTTTGGGAACAGCCAGTGAACCAATGTACTGTATATTTAAAGATATTTTTAATTTATCAAATTAGTCATCAACGGTATTAAACATTTGATGCATGAACAAATGTTGGGGTCAGATTTTGCAAATATGTCCAAGTTTTCACCAAACATGGCAACTGCCACGGCGGTTTCTGGAGCTCACTGCATGTGTGACTCGGGTAAAAGTAATACAACCTGTCCTATAATATCATTATGGTATAACACGAAAGTGATATTTTATTATCGCAACCGAAGATGGTGCATTCCTTAAACAATGAAACAATTTGTTTGCAAAGTTCACGATGGACCTTGACATCAGACATATAACTTCAATGTCCGTATTAACCCAACTCGGTGTAACTAGCAAATAAAATGCACGAGTTCATCTTTTTGACGAAACTGGGCTTAATTTCCGAGAAAGTCCTTTGGACTTCACGCAACTTCCGATTCAGATATCGAATTGCCAAAAATCGAGTTTCGAAAAATGTCGCCAGTAAATTGCTATTAATTTTGTCTATGTTTGACACAGTGTTGCCAACTTTCTTCCGTATTTTTTCACTATCAGCTGTCAGCCCCTACAACGAGCCTTGGCTGAAAGATACATCATTCATCGCCGATTTTGAGGAGATAATTTGCTTTTGACCATAACATGTTACGATTCTGTTTTCAAAATTCGTAATTAATTTACGCAGCAGCGTGCATTGCGCAATCAGAACAAAATAACGATGTAATTATCTTGCTATTCAAATTTAGAAGCAATTTAAAAATGATAATGAAAATCTGGAATAATACATTCCGCGCACTCACAGAGAACGCAAAAAAAATGATACAGTAATGAAAATAAGGATGGACAAATCGCAAACTCGCTTCAGAAGTGTATCAACTCAAAAGTTTCTCTTTTTGAGATAAAGCAAGGTTTACTGCATGTTTCTGACATTCATTGAATTGTGACAATACATGTAATGTCACTAAGGCCGGGTGCTCATCGAGATCACACGGCGGCATACAATCGATGGCTACACGTTTGACCAATAGTGATCTGTATGCCTCTCTGTAAGCACTTCTTACGTCTTATAAGCACTTCTTACGTCTTATAAGCACTTCTTGTAAGCTCAGCCTGGCTCGGCTTTCTTTGTGCACACCCTCATTTAAAACGCATGCCGCATTCTTATCCCGCTTGGTGGCGCTAGTGTACGCCGAGTGGTAATTAAGCGCTTGAAACAAGCATTCAGTGTGTTCTCACCCAATGTCGAAAATCTCAGTTGTACGTTTTTATGGAATTTATAAAGCTAACTTAGCTCGACTTAATAGTCTTCAACCGGAAATTGACCATTTCTGCGTTGTGTACACTTCGGAAGCAGGGGCTCGATAGTTTTATAGTCAAATACCACGAAATATGCGGAAATATACTAACAGCAACAAAAAAAATACAGCGCTTCATAAGTAAAGGGACGCTGTTTTACCCTGGCGAATGCAACGGCGATTTTATTTTACCTGGTAGAGCATCAATAAATTATCCGATGCAAATCCATGTCACGATCTCGCATTTAATATTTTTTTTTTGATAATAGGACGACGCCAATGACATCGCCATTCGATAAGATCTTCGCACCTTCCGAGTTTAATTAACCGATCAGTCATATAAAAAGCACTAACCAGGGATCTGAGGATCCTAGAGGATCCTCGTTCGCAGCGTCGCCAAGCGACCGAAGGCGGAACCGAGCCCGGGTTACCAGGAAGGTCGACGATGATAAACAAATGAATTATTCATGGAGCAATTACGAATAAAAATAGACGAATACCAAGAGCCTCGTATGTAACCAGTTCCGGGCTAATCCGCGTCACGACCTCAACAACGTCAATAAATTTTCATCTCGGACAATTTCTATTTGTCGATCAGCGCCAATTAAAAACACAATCTTCCTCATCGGAATAAAATGGCTAATTAAGTGCTTAACTATTTTTAATAAGTAGGTGCTAACGGCTAATGAAGGCACGTCGAATCGATAACGCAACGGGTTGCAAATTTTCGATTGAGATTACCATCGATTGGACTAAAAAAAAAATACAGTATAGGTGATGGAAAAAGGGTTCAGATTTTCGGTAACTGACGGAATTATTAGTTAAATTTGTGATCATTCACGTACGGTGTCAAACCGTTCTCGTGGAATTATTTTATGACTGTACCACGAAGTTTTTTTTATTCGTGATGGAAATGGCACTAAAAAAAAACTACCGATTTTCTAATGGATTTTGTTCCGTATAATGTACGGACTACGGAGCTTGGTACCATTCCCAGCTAAATTAGTCTCTGACGACATTTATGAACAACCCCTGATATTTTTGTTCCCGCACTTGGGAGTTCCAGGTTGAGAAAGACCAATTGTTTACTTCTCGAGAATAAACTTGACCCTTTGCTTTCAAACATTGGAACACAACTTCCGACCCAAGAGTAACTTCCTGATCACTACACTGCAGTATTCCGAGCAGATGCATTTGATAAACGCCAAGTTTTGCAGTCTTGGCGCGAGTCTAAAATAAGAATTTAAAAGGATCGTCCATGATTCAAGAGTTGAGCATCAACCGACTCGCGGGGGAGTGAGTGACAATAATTGAGCCAACCTGCTTAGAAAAAAACTGCCGTACATAACGACACTTATGGACGGTCCCTGTATTCACAACGTCACGAAATGAACAGGTGGATCATTTTGGGCATGAGCCGCACCAGCCGCCGGTCCCCAACGGGATTAGCCAACTTGCCACCCTCTCAAACGCTGACCACAAGGCAGACAGAATGTCTGGCTAAAATTGACGGAAGGGACAGCAAATGCTCTTGACACTAAAACGAGATCAGCGGAATTGGCCCACACCAAGAAAGGGTCCTTTCATCTTCGCCCCATCACCCCCATTATTTCTCAACCTTTGGCCCCATTGCAACGATGTGAAGAAAACGCCACCCGCGATTTACAGCTACAACTTGCCCCCAGATGTGGGGAATTCCGATCCAGCGAGGGGACGCTGGGTCAACATGTGCGACCACTTGACATCCTCGCGATGGACGTTCCATTAATAAAAGAATCCCAAAATCAACAGGTTCTTGCGGTTGCTTTCCGAGCACCCCACCGCCACTTCCGCTCGCAGCAGCAGCGGCGCTTCCCTTCCACGCCCACCAACGACAAAGCGACGCTAAAGCATTACATGCTGCACTGTTTAACAGGTTGCGTCAAACTTCCATTAGCGTTAACGAGCTTTAACGGAACGAAAACAACCGATAAAGTCGCCGAAAACACTAATCCGAATTAGTCAAAACGCGACATTATAGAATCAAATAGTTGAACTCCAAGTTGAGCTACCATGAAATGATGTTTTATCGCATTCTATAGTTCACTAGAGCCTCTTCAAACGACGAGTACACTATATTATATAATGAAAATGACGAGTGTAATCTATACGCGCGATTTGATGGTACAGAAAATAACGGAGAAGTGTTTATTTCAATGGCCTCGCGTAAATTAAAGGAGTTAGGAGTATAATGTACATCAGACGCGCCAGCGCCCTCTACGTTTGGCACCGCGGCCAAATGCCCGGGAAATTAGAGCTCGTCATTCATGATGCTATCGAAGATACAAAACCGCATCGGTTATCATTTCCATTACAACAAGGTCGAGTTAACGAATGGACGATGTAACACATTTCCACGTGTATTAATGGCACCGCGACGCGGTTGGCGTCCTAATTTATGGACGACCCTCGAACTTGCACTTGTCGCTATTCGGTTTACCACGAACAACATGATCATCAATCGATTAATTTATACATCCGAGGACCTTGAACTAAATTTTTGCTATGCATGAAACCTGCGCGTCTTCCCATTAATCAGCACGTAATTAAAATACTGAACGTGCAATCCTAATGACAGATACATGTACTCATTCGGGCGAGATACGATATTCGTTTTCAAATCACTTTCCTTCGATACATTCAATTGTCGACATTCGAACCGAATAATCATCACAATGAGTAACGGGTTTATTAAGTACATGTAAACACATTGAAAATACATTAAAATGGAAAGTACGTGTCAACGGGTTCGTCCAAAATATGGAGTGTCCACCCATACATTATAAACTCTTGTCAAAATTTAGGTACACAAGTAGTTTAAATTACCTAAAATTACCGATAATTATTATAGTGGCTCTCCGACCTCGAGGCTTTAGATTAAAGTTCGCGAGCTGCCAAAAGTATACATGTAGCCATTCGATCAACGATGCGAAATTTCGAAAACATCCGCAGAAATGTAAGCAAAATTCATAATGGACTATTTGCAAGGACGTGCATTCTGGGAACGATTTTTCATTCGATGGTAACATCATTTAGAGAGTCCAACGGCAATAATAGGTACAAGTCGTCGGTCGTGATATGCTGACCAAAAACAGACTACAGCTGTTTACTCGTAATGCGGACATATAGTCAGCTCAATTTCTATAACCCAGTACTGTAACGAAAACAAACGACAAAGTGCGCTTCAAGGATACAACATCGTCGCAACGACACGTTTTTTCCAGGTTTCTATTTACACGAATCCGCGCCGACTTCCACGAATCATTAACGAATGCAAAATTATTGCAATAAAAACATCCAAATTTTGCCATATGTTATCTAATAGGCCTTGATGGGCATTTAATACCAAACACCTCGAAGGTGCAGTTGATACGAGCTATCATTTCAAAAATAGTGTCCGCCCCCAACTCGTCGAACAGTGCCTGCACAGCCACTTGTTGACAAACGTGAATTTGGCCATGCAGCAACGCGAGTTGCCGTACCGTGGGAATTTATTTGAAAATCATATTATTCATCGACTGCCTTTCATTCCCTTTTTATGGCCCATTCAGGAAGGCGTCCAAAATTCGACACTCTACAGGGTGTCTTCGGCGAGTAACAGGCCTAGATAAGTATGGAAATGCTGCGAAACGAATTATGTGGAGGTAACCAACCATGATCACGTTTCATTAAAAATTCAATCCTTGTACTCCGAAAAAAATGGATAAATAAAACCCGCTTTATCTCCGAGAGACATCTCCATTGCCGTTACGTTAGTGCTTAAACTTGGCGGCCATTTTAGAAATCCGCGAGTTAACGTGACGTCACGGCGTGGAAATCTCATGAAAGTGGTCACATGAAATTTCATCAATGTATAGTTTTACAAAAGATACACTTTGAGAATCGAAGAAAAACTACCTGTATGAAAACAAATTACCGTTCTATTCGTACATAAAATGTAGCAAATCAAAGCAAATCTGATTTACGTAGATATTCAAGTCAACAGCCGTCGAGTGCTATGGCCCTTTAATCATCCTCGGATACAATTAATTTTAACTGGGATCCGTAAAATTCCATAAGACTATATCCCCATAACAGAACCACGGACGTTATACTGCTATTAGGATAACCTCGTCGTTCGGGTATCGTCTTTCTACTGCATTATGCGTGATAAACATTACACGGATAACTGAAATAGACACTAGAGATTGACCATGAACTCTGTATAACAGCCCTAATGGCTTACAAGAAAATCTAGGCATGATTTACAAACTGCGAAAATTGCTTTCGAGGGTGAATTCCACAAATTAATAATAGACAGACCACATCTAGAAATGTTTCTAATATTCGTAGTTCCCTTTGGGCGCCATTTTTTTTGGGGGGGAAGGGGGGGTTCGAAATGGTTTGACACCAAATACTGTATTTGCTTATCGTCGTCACCCATCTCCAAAACAGCGTTGGAGCCCGGGTCGTTTTCGGCTGAACGTCTCTTTCGGAATTTTTAGGGTCCCTATATATACTACATGTCCAAAATCCCGTCGAAACGTCATAATTTTGCAGTTTTGTCAGAGCGTACAGTGTATTTGAGCCGTCGTGGGTGAGTTTTTCTCCATGGGCGCGGGACGCAGGGGACCCTCTGGAGCTCAATTAAGCACGAGTGACGAAGGGTATCTCCCTTGCTTGGGTGACAAAATGGGGGGCTGAGGGCCTATTTTCGTCCTTCCTTTTGTCCACAATTAGAGCGACAACATCCTAACGAGGGGGTTAAATGTCAAGATGGCAAAAGGCAACAAACAAAAGAGCAGAACCAACAACGTAGGAAAAAAATCAGCGCGTTTCCCCTATGACCACGCCCCCTGGATCAGGGCCCATTACTTCTAGTTAAAATGTTTGCCTTTGGTAGAGGAAGCCAGTCTTGACAAGAGGTCTCAATTTATGGACAGTTCCTGCAACGGATATGGAGATGCGTGTTGTTTGGAATTTATTACCATGCTCAATTTTTTTGTCAATTTCTTAACACGAAAAGCTCTTTAGAGTAACAATTTTAGGGCAGTTCTTAATTAAGACTCAAAATGACGTTCCATACATCAGTTTACGAAAGTTGTGGCTAGTACATGTATTTGGAATCTAAATCAAATCCCAGGTTTTTTTCCCAACATATCGAATCCCCACTTTAGAAGTGTCGCAACTGGTGAACTGGACATTTTAAGAAATTTTTAAATTTCCGACCACAGAATTATACCAAGAATGTGCAAGCAATAGGGGAAGAAAATGTATAACTTCACTTAAAATTTCTTTAAACGTCCCATGCATCAATACGACGAAAACGACGTTACATTACAAGGAGAAAAGAAAGTACAAGCCAAACTACGAGAAACTATGATTGATTTTTACGTATACCGTTTATAACGTAAATGTTGGGCAAGGAAATTGATTCATCGCTCTGCTGGAATAGATGCAAGGTTGACGATAATATGAAAACTTTACAAAACGCATTTCCATTTAAGCCGTGGATACGGTTATTAAACATGGCGACTCAAGTGCAACCGTAGGTAAAGCTCACGTTTTATTAAAATTTAAGCGGATGCTTCTCCGTCATGGTTGCATTTTAAGACAAAAAAATTGTCCCAATTTTCGCACGAAACATCCGTCATTGGCCCACCACCTTCATTGAATTCAACATAAAAGGGGTGCCGACATGGTTAAAAATTAATAATAATTGATACCTTTTCCTAAAATATAAATCCGTTCGCGGCTACATCCTCGTATTTTCATCCAAGCTACAGGCAATTCTGTTAGAAATCGCATAGAATTCGAAGAATTGAAAATGAAACGTGGAAACCCGATATTATCATTTTCATAAATTCGGACGGGAATCATCCTTATTAAATTAAATAAAGGGTGCAGTAAACATATAAAGCCAATGGACATTATGAATGAAACTGATTTTTTTTTTTAAAAAAAGCGAGTTTCCTGAAAAACACCGGCTAGTTTCCTGTTTCTGAATACTGTACGCAGTTCCATACTGAATCCGTACAAGAGCCCCAATAAAGGATATCATCGAATTAAATTTACATTTGTAAACATTCAGCAAATATGAAAAATGTAACATTAAAATTCTTTTCGGGGCGTCCCTTATTGAGATATATAGCATAGTTCGTCGAATCACACAATAAATAAAAGATAAGGTAGTAATGATAAATGTTTAAAAATGAAATGCTACTAAAGCAACACTACATGTAGCCTATATGTGGTTTCTGTGGTCACTTTAAAAAATGGTTACATGTTCAGTATTTTAGAACAATACATTGTATGACGTGTTATTTATGTCTACCGGCCGTTAGTTTTGGAAACAAAACAGTTTTTGGCCTAATTTGAAAACTTGGTAAAAAAAAAACAACCCCTGCTCGGTGAGTGCTCATTGACAGCAGGCAGTTTCCAATATTTAAAAAGGACAAATTTGCTGTCTCCATTAACAAAGGAAAAATGTTTTGCATTTACTTATTATATTTACAAATATGCTGAAATAGCACGAGGTAATGTTTTATTCAATTTCTTTTGTAAGAATAAAATTCTGCTCCAATCTAGTGAACAATTTTTGAATGGGTTTAGTTTTCCCCGTTGATGATATTTATCACAACAGTCACAATGTTTACCCAGTATGACACACGAAACGCAGCACAAAAGACATCGTCGACAGTATTGATAAAAGAAATTCGGGTTGGACCCAACGCTTCCAAATTCAAAAAAAGACAGGAAGTGCAATTTGGAAAAAAAAAAAACAAAAAAAAAAACATGCTCATCATCAGCTTTCCATTTTTTTTAGGCTGGTACTGAAATACAAATATCAGCGGATTTAAAACCCTCAATGACCAAATGTTCGTTACTGTACTCAGAGCGTGGGTGTTCTTGAATTTCGTTTTCATACCAAAAACGATTCATCAACTTTTGAGCACGATTTAAAATAAGAACGAAAATCTTCATGGAATTTTCCAATATTTCTGCAATACATCAGCAACTGCCTACTTTTATTCACAAATTTATCAAAAACATGTATGGGCGAATAATGTTTATTTCTTCGTCTAAGACGTGTATTTCCGAAATTACAAATTCTAGGCTAAAACAAACGTATTTTCGAGTTCCCGACTCACGAGCACTCGCTTAAAACGAACTTTAGATAATACGAAAAAAGGTACTGTACGTTATAACTGGGAATTTCCCGATAACTCGCAATACGTCCCCATACATATACATTATACGTGGGATAGTTTCTATTTTGAAGATACGTTTTGTCAGACTTCTGATAATACGAACTGCGGTTTAAACGAACAACTTTTGACGTCCTCGAGATTCGTGTTTTACACTGTAATTTAAACATTTATTACGACCACAGCCCAATTTCAGCATTTGGCTTTTACCTGACTTTTACGTACGACAGTTAATTAAACTATTTCTGCATTTTTTTTTAGAACCAGCCTTTAGCAGGTGTCATTTTGCGACGGTTTCACGCGCCTGCAAACTTCCATCGTTAATTAGCGCACGTTTTTCTAATTGAATGACGTCACATTATTGGACCGGGTAATAACATTACCGTAATTGCCCGTTTTCTATTGGCCCGGTTTCTCGATGCGCGAACCCCGGCCAGTCGGGTTAATACACCTTCAATGACGTCATCGTCGATTTGCACGCAACGTTATCGACTGATGGCTTAATTTTTCTTTCAATGAAAACACCACTTAGCGAATGCAGAGCGAAACGATATTTATATGGCACGCCGATACGCGACACGTACTCAAAAGCGTCCAATTCGGCGCAATCTTCTTAATTGGGATTGTTAAAATAAAAATAACGGGGAGAAGGATTATGACGCCATAAAAAGACGTCGTTTTGGCAAGGTTTTTTCCCCCCTCGATGACCATCTTTCCAAGAGGGCGACCAGATACTAACTACACCACCGATTTAGGAGGAAATGCGAGGGAGTGGTTGCGTTTCGTTCGAAATTGCTCACGAGGGGGAGTTGAGTGTTCTCTAAACGAGTACATATTAACTGAACTATTTTTAATACGAGAAACAAATGTCAAATTACCAGCTAACGTTGATTTAAGCATTGTTCAAGAATGTTATCATTAAAACGGCGCACGATAGCATTAAAAACGGTTCAATTACAATAGTCGTATTTCATGCTGGGGCGTTAATTAAATAAATCGTCTTAAGAACAAACGTATTCATTAAAATTACGATTGACGTTTCGTGAGGAAAAGTGAATTTCTCCGAGCATGATGTCGCGGTTAAAAAGCTAGGACTTTGGGGGAGAGGAGGAGGGGGGGGGGGAATTGATCCATCGATACTGAGGTCAT
>JAQGBX010001267.1:0-26170 GCA_034698745.1 Megaphyllum sjaelandicum | reverse complement strand
CATAATATTTTCATGCGATTTTTTTTTAAATTTTTGCATCTTTTTCGGTTAATTTTCAAAATTGTTATTAATAACTTTGCGAAATATTTTCCTTTGTTGATCTGGCAAACATGCCAATTTCTGGCATTGTCATTGGTCAGGGAAATTTTTCTTCATACAGGAATGATAGGGAAGTTGAAAATAAAATTTTTGGGGGGACCCTTTAAATATAATATTGTGCACATGTACTGTAAATGTAGCATGCAGAATGTAAAACTTAAATTCACTTTTATAGAAAGCCCCCCACACACTACAGAGATACCACAAACAGAAAAAAGCAGTTTTTCGAGATGAATTAAGATTTTGTAACTTTGTAGGTAATTTACTTAATTTAATCTGGTTTTGTTTGTTCGACTTACAGTTATAATATTCTGTAGGTCTGTGGTTCAATTTCATCTGTTCAATTTAATGCTCTAATATTCTGTAGGTCTGTAGAATAGTAGGCTATACCTAATATAGTAATTGTTAAATTTTCAAAATATTTTCATATATTCTAATATAATAAGTAGGTGCACTCCATCTCGACATTTTGATGTTTTGGTGCCGAATACACTGCAGCGCATGCAGCCCTGTTTCTTGAGGTGATCAACTCGCCCTCAGCCATGCCCTGCGCATAGCTGAGGGCGTCAACTTCTGCTTAAACTGTCAAGTTTTGTAGGATAAATTGATTTCATTGGTTTTATTTTCTGGCAAATCAATTTATAGGCAAAATGCTGATTTCTTCAGCTTACATAGCCTGCATCAGCTTTGAAATACATTACTGCCACTGTAAATGGAGTAAGAGTTTTTCAACGTGTGTGCGACACGTTGAAAAACGGGTTCTGTGTTGTGATGTGTTTTCATCCTGTTTGCAGTATACCTTTTTTTCAGTATATTTTTTATGAGTTTTGAAAATCAAAAAATATAATTATAAATGTTTGAGGCTAGGCATGGTGTCAACTCCTTATCCGTTAACCCTGAAACATGGCACAGCAGCCGAAGATGGCTTCTGCAGTTGGGATTCTATTTCATCGTATGTTCCAAATGTTGGTGTGCAAGAGAAATTGAATGAGCACAGAGAGGCGCCTAGTTGGAAACTTCGCTACACTTCAAATGGGAGTCAACTCTACACAGCGTGTGATGATGGCGTGGTGAGGCGGTACAGACGCTACCCTGACCGACACGAGTTCTTAGGCGAGGTTTACAGACATAGATGCGATATACAAGACATGGACATTTCCCCGTATGATGAATATATCATAACAGCTTCTAAGGATCGCTCTGTAGGCATTCTCTGCCTTGGAGCCCCCAATCACGGTTCCACAGGATATAGCGAGCTGACGTGATATTCACACGTCTGAAGTTTTATATTCCTTCCATCCAAACCGTCCTTCCTTCCTCCATTCTCCAGCCACATTAAGAAAACCAAGTCCAATTTACACCATTTTGTCCTGCAAGGACATGTATTTACTGTGTTCTCATCGTGGCTGGGAAGGAAGTAAGTAACATCTAATAATGGGGAAATGAAATTTCCTATCCTTATTTATGGGATCATTTTTTATTGTGAAGTTTATATCAACCATGACAGGACTATACAGCTGAGTTTCAGCAAAGCAAGAAAAGTAAATTTGGGACATTTTTGTTATCGCCTCGTTGTTAAAGTCTCGCGGCACACCTGCTGGTCTCTGTTCTCAACGTCACCGTTTCGTCGGCCACGAGGCCTAGTTTGATGCCTTTGTTTTTTTCGATCATCGCGATTTTTCTTAATCAAGGTGTAATTATTGTAAATACGCCGTTAATAAAGTTTAAATATATCTGCTATATTTCTCCGCCTGGTTCTGTCACCAAAGATGCCAAATAACCTTACCTTTTTCCGTGACCAAAATAGAATTTTTACTTTTTAATAAAGGTATTTTTCCTCAATTTTAGCGAAAATATTCACTTATTAATTGCAGAACTTTTCCGTAAATTTAACGAAATTTTTACTTTAAATAGAGGACTTTTGCAGTAATTTTAATGGGAATTTGACTTTAAAGCAGCGGAGGTTTTCCATAGTTTTTAACGAAATTTAACTTAGAAATTGCAT
Source organism: Megaphyllum sjaelandicum (assembly GCA_034698745.1). NCBI lineage: Eukaryota > Metazoa > Arthropoda > Diplopoda > Julida > Julidae > Megaphyllum > Megaphyllum sjaelandicum. Next base: position 24,066 of record JAQGBX010001267.1, on the reverse strand, counting down.
GAATTTTCTGTATGTTTAACGGAATTTTCACTTTAAATAGAGGACACTTTCCTTAATTATAATGGAATTTCTACTATAAATTAGTGGAGGTTTTCGGTAATTTTACTGCAAATTTCACTTTAAAAAAGCGGGGGTTTTCCATAATTTTTAACGAAATTTTAACTTATAAATTGCTGGAATTTCCCATAAATTTAACGGAATTATTACTTTAAATAGAGCACGTTTTCCCATAATTTAAACGGAAAATTGATTTAAAGTAGCGGGAAATTTCCATAAGTTCTAACGAAGTTTTCACTTAAAAATTGCAGACATTTTTCGTAAATATAACGGAAGTTTCACTTTAAAAAAGCGGAATTTTTCCATAATTTTCAACGAAGTTTTCACTTAAAAATTGCATTTTTTTCCATAAATTAAACGGAATTTTCACTTAAAAATAGCGGACATTTTTATTAATTTTAACGGAAATTTTAGTTTAAAATGGAAGACGTTTTCCGTAATTTTAACAGCAATTTTACCTTAAAATTATAGAAATTTTTAATTAATTTAACGGAATTTTCACATTAAAAAACATGGCTGTATTCTGTAAATTTAGCGGAAATATTACTATAAATTAGCGGATGATTTCCGTAATTTTTACGGAAATGTCACTATAAATTAGCGGACGTTTTCCGTAATTTTAACGGACATGTAACTTAAAAATTGCTGAAATGTTCCATAATTGTTTACGGAATTATGCCTTAAAAGAATTACGGACATCTTTTTTACGTTTTATACGGAAAACTTTTTTACAGTAATTTAAACATTTTACGGAAAACTTTTTTTACAGTAATTTAAACATTTTACGGAAAACTTTTTTACAGTAATTTAAACATTTTACGGAAAACTTTTTTACAGTAATTTAAACATTTTACGGAAAACATTTTTACAGTACTTTAAGCATTTTACGGAACTGGTGCCGATATCTCTGCTGCCAGCACTTTTCCGTAAATTTTACGGAAAACCTTTTTACAGTAATTTAAACATTTTACGGAAAACATTTTTACAGTAATTACGGAACTGGTTCCGTCAATTTGCTGCCAGTACTTTGCCGTAAATTTTACGGAATTTTTTTTTACTGTGTAGCCTACATGTAATGTGATAAAATAACTTTGCATGAATACTTAATTGACTCGTCTCTTTTTTTTTAAATTTAGTTTTTTATTGTTTTGAATTTCAACCTCGATTATCTGAACTTTTCGATTTTATGAACCATCTATGGTCCAATTAGTTCATAAAATCGAGGTTTTACTGTATATGTTTGGGAAGCCCGCGATTCGTGGACGGCCCCTGTATACGAAGTAAACCGACGCTATAGTAATTTGCCTCCCCTGCACCCCCTCCCAATTAAACGGGGTCTATTTACTCATTTAATGGCAAAAACGAATTATTCAAATTCGGTTAAAATAAAAAGGAGTCGTTTCGTTATTAAGAGAAAAGAGAAAAGCGAGAGATATGGATATGGGGCGAAGCGTCGTAATTAAAATATGTGTCTTATTTACGCCGGGCAGCCGAAAGAGAAGCGTGTATATCCTAAAAATAGGAGGGGGAGGGGGGAGGGGGGTAGGGACAAGGGGGTCCTAGCCTTATATAAATTAAAACACGAGTAGAGAGAGAACGGGATAGATGCTTTAATTAAGAAAGACGGGAGCGTCGTAAATCTATTCCGATGCGCATACAAATTGAGACTAAGTATAAAATGCCATATCTATCCGATACGAAGATAACGAAAGTACATTTTTTACCACTTTTCATATTTTATCAACTTTTATTCTCCGAAAAGACCATGGACCTCCGCGCCTTGGGCGTTAGCGACCTCGATAAGACGAACTCCGAGTAAGCCCCACATGGAAAAGAAATGCATTTCAAAATGTATTTTGAATGTGTACGAAATACATCTGTATACATACATTTCTAAAAATGCATTTCAAAAATTTTCGGTGTCCCAAACTATATGTATTTTAAATGCATTGCAAATCATTGTAAATGCATCTCTGTTCCATGTGGGATGGACGTCGACATTGCTTCGTTTTAACCATATTTTTAACCATATAGTCCGTTGTATCGAAAGTCAAATTACCAATGTACAGTAAAATCTGTTAAAGAGTGACCACCAAAAAAATAATGCAATGTTGGTGGTCACTATACAAAGAATGCCTGAATTAAATTAAAACAATGAACGTGTACACTGTACTTGCACATGTAGACTGTAATACACGTAGTAAAAAACCAAAAAACAGTACAGAATCATCATGTCCAAGGGTTAAATCAAGATGTAAGGTGACTCATCCGTTATCTGGTCACTTTTAAAGGTACATTGGCAATGTAAAAATTGCAAAAAAGACAACACTCACTGCAAGGTCACTGTACACGATAGACAGGTGGTCACTGGTCACTATACTGAGAATTTATATGAAGGAAAATGTACGCTAAAATGTCGATTTTTGCAAAATATGCGTATTCGCGTACATACAATTTTTCACGTTGTCATATTTGTAAAGAAAACTTGTTTAAAAACCTAGGAAAGTCAGGGAAGTTCAAAATGACTTTTCCCGGCCGGGACGTTTTTATGCGAGACAGTAAAACCTAGCTATTATGAGACGTCAAGTTTCTTTCCAGAAATAACTATCCGGAGTTTTCGGATCATTTTCTATTCCGGAAATATATATATATATATATATCTGGAAACATACATGTATTTCCAAAATAATTTTTTCCCAACACACGAATGAAGGGGTGGAAATATGGACAGCAATAACAGGGTTCCCCAAGAAATTTCCTTTTGACTTTCCTGACTTTTCCAGGTTTTAAAAAAATTTTCCTGCATGACCAATGACAACGTGAAAAATTGACATACATGTACTTTCGAAAATTTACAATGAAAAATAGGGATTTTTTAAAATTTACTAACGACAATTTTGAAAATTAACACAACTTTTTTTTTAAATTTAAAAGAATTGCATTAAAATTGGAAAAGTTTGTATTCGGAAAATGTTAAAAACATGTCCTCGGAAAATGTGGAAAGTTTGTACTCGGAAAAACCTAGAAAATTTAAAAAAATTTTACACGGAAAACCTGGACAATTCTGCTAATTTGTACTCGGAAAATGTGGAAAATTTTGAAAAATTTTACTCAGAAAACCGGGAAAATTTGGCAAATTAATACTCAGAAAACGTGGAAAATTGTGTAAATTTGTATATACATGGAAAACGTGAATAATTTTGCAAATCTGTACTCCGAAAATGTGGAAACGTTTTGCAAATTTCTACTCGGTAAATGAGCCCTGCATGAGCTAACCTTGTAAAAGTATTAATTTTGGATCGCCATGACTGCGTTGAATTCCCCTGATTTTTTCAAAATAAACCATTCTTCCCTGACTTTTTCAGGTCATCTTCAAGTTCCCTGACTTTCCACATTTTCCAGGTCTGGGGGAACCCTGATCATTTTCTAATCCAGAAATATATCTGGAAACATATTTGCGAAATAATTTTTTCCCAACACCTTTATCCAGATGTAAATATGGAGAGCAATAATATATATATATATATACGGTAAAACTGTTTAGAGTGACCACCAAAAAAATTCTATGTTGGTCACTGTACACAGGTGGTAACTATATAAAATGCCTGAATTAAGTTAAAATAATGAACATATACACTGCAGTTATACATATAGACTGTAATGCACGTAGTAAATAACCCCAAACCAAAAACAGTACAGAATCATCATGTCCAAGGGTTAAAGCAAGATAAAGCGTGACTCATCCGTTATCTGGTCACTTTTTAAGGTACATTGGCAATGTAAAACTTGCAAAAAAGACAACACACACTGGTCACTGTAGACAATAGACAGGTGGTCGCTGGCCACTATACGGAGAATTTACATGAAGGAAATGTACATTAGATAAAAACAATACACTAAAAAGTGGTCAACATAATCAGGTGGTCACTTTTCCAGGTTTTACTGTACCTGAAAATAAGTTTGTGGTTTTATAATTTGGCCGAGAATCGAGGTGCCCATCCTCCGGAGGTGGTCGATTTTTCCCTAAAGCTTCGACGAAAAGTCGTCTGAAAAGTCGTAAAAGAAATTGTTTGAAAACGTTTTAAAACAAAACGTTGTCTTCTAGCTCTTTTCCCAGTCGCCATTTGCATAAGTTGGCTCGGCAAGCTGAAAACATTTGCATACAATTTTTGCCTTATTGTCGTGATTAAGAAGAAATCTCACGCAAATGGAAGACGAACGAAAAGAAATAATTAAGAGCAGATAAAAATCGTAAAACTGTCGGAGAAATTAAAAGAGAAAAAAAGCAAACCAAAACCCAAACCTCGTACATATACGATTGTATAAAAGCGTACATATAAAATATATCGGATTCTCGCTTTTAAAAAGATGTTGAATGAAGATAAGGCGTCTGCGGTAACGACGAGGGGTTTTAGAAAAGAGGGGACGCCAGTTTTGCATATTGCGGTGTTTCTCCAAAAATATATACTGAACCCAACCAGCTGATGATTCGCGTTTAGCAAAGTTTAGAAGCTATTATTTACTTTTTTCAGATTTCTTTTTATGATTTATTTTAAGAGCTTTATATGCGAGAAATCGAGCTACATGTATAGTCAACTGAAGGAGCTACATGTATATAGGGGAAATTGTCCGCGTGTAGGGGGCGCTACCGAGAGCTGTAAAATATGGTCGAAACCGGATAAGTGCAAAAAATGTCCATGCTGTGAACTTTTGACTGAACTCTTTGCACGGTAAATTAAATTAGATAAATATTTTAATTTATCCTGTTTCATTCAAACATATTGTGATCATGCCTTAAACTTTTGCTTAACACTTTGTGTGTTAAATGAAACAGGATAAATTAAAAACCACTTAAGTGAAAATAATGTTCAGGCCCTGAACTTTTGCTTAACTCTTTGTGTGTTAAATGAAACGGGATAAATTAATACCTATAAGTGAAAATAGTGTACATGCCCTGAATTTTGGCTTAACTATTTGTGTGTTAAATATGAATAAAATATGGTCGAAACCGGATAAGTGAAAAAATGTCCATGCTTTGAACTTTTGACTGAACTCTTTGTAAGTCAAATTAAACGAGATAAATATTTTAATTTATCCTTATTCATTTATCTCGTTTCATTCAAAAATATTTTGAAAATAATGTTCATGCCTTAAACTTTTGCTTAACACTTTGTGTGTTAAATGAAACAGGATAAATTAAAACCACTTAAGTGAAAATAATGTTCATGCCCTGAATTTTGGCTTAACTATTTGTGTGTTAAATATGAATAAATTATGGTCGAAACCGGATAAGTGAAAAAATGTCCATGCTGTGAACTTTTGACTGAACTCTTTGTGTGTTAAATGAAACAGGATAAATTAATACTTAAGTGAAAATAGTGTACATGCCCTGAATTTTGGCTTAACTATTTGTGTGTTAAATGAAACAGGATAAATTAAAACTACTTAAGTGAAATAATGTTCATGCACTGAACTTTTGTTAAACTCCTGGCCCAGGGAGATGGGGGTGCAGAGGAAGGATTGGCATGCTCCCGGGCCCGGGGTAGATCAGGGGGCTCGGCCGCCTTGGACACTTTAGTATTGTAAATTTCTGAGTAAAATTTGCAAAACTTAACAAGAACAATTTGCAAATTTTTAAGAGTCAAGTTTAAAAATTTTCAACATTTTTCGAGGACAAATTTGCAAAATTTGGAAAATTGTTGAGTGTGAATATTTTAAAATATTAAAAAAAATTCTTAAGCCCTATTTATAAAATTTTGGCAATGTTCTCAAAAAAATTGAGAAGGGAAGTTCAAGAGGTCCGGAATTGTCCACGTTTTCCGTGTAGAAGTTCTCAATATTCTCAAGGTTTTGGGAGTACAAATTTTTAATATTTTCTAAATACAAAATTTTTCTACATGTATTTTAAAAAATTTTCATGCAATTTTTTTAAAATTTTTTAAAAACAATTCTATGTTAATTTTCAAAATGGTCGTTAGTCAATTAAAAAAAATTAAAACTTTAGAGTTTTGAAGCTCGCGGGATAATTTTACATCTCCGATTTTATTTTTACTTTACGACATTTGCGCCTCTTCTCAATGAACTTGAGAACAACGGTTGTTGTTTTCCCCCATGCATGGATGCAGCAAGCGCCATATTGTTTCGTCCTATAACGCATGCACATGCTTCCTTTTAATATTTGGCATCTCGGCATAGTAACGCTCGTATTTTAAAAGAGAGCATTTTTTTATTTTTTTATTTTGGCAACATTAGGCGGTCGTGCGTTGTAGTAAACGATGACGTCAAACGCGTTCCTAACTTAGAGCATACGCATTTCTTACCTAATCAACGTACAGCTTATACAGTATATACACGTATAGTTATGCCACCAGATTGCGTCGCTGCTCGCTGCATGCGCGGGACGAAAGTTGATAAAAAACGAAAACGAAAAACTGAAAAATTGGTACTTACGTATTATCCCAGACTAGTTCCCAACGCCACCAAGCGGCGACTATAAGAAGTATACCAAATGAAACGAACGAAACGAAAAGAAGGAATAAAAATTTGAACTAGTAGCGTTCTTTGAAGGGCGTGGATCGTAGATTCACCGAAATCCTGTGACTGTAACAACGAGCCTCGGGTGTAAAGGGCTGTAGTGTTATCTTTTTTGGTTGGGGGCCCCACGTTAGTGGGATCATGCCGATGCGGGCTGTGCCCACTGGCCGGGGGTGCCGAACGGTGATACAGCAAACACTGAATTCCAATTTTATTATAGTCTTATCACAGGGTGGGTTGGTTGGTTTGTGGATTTTTAATGTTGGCCTATTTCTGCACACGAGGGCTAAACATCAATGCCAGGGGATGTGTCAGCATCACCTACCTGGGAATTTTGCCTATGAGGGGAGACTTCCACATCAAACGGGATCTGCAAGGGACCTCGGTTTAAACTCTCATCTAAAAGAGCACTTAGGGAATTTTGCATAACCTCAAAATACTCACCGACCTCGACCGGGGAGCAAACCCCGCTAGTTAGGATCGAGAGGCAAGCGCGTAACCAACTCGACCATCGGTGCCGGTTATCACAGGGTCTTATAGTTCTCATAGTCGCCGCTTGGTGGCGACTATGCACGAAAAGGATGCTAGAGAGAACGCGTTCTTAGCAAATGCACTAGGCTGCTCTGCTGCTATTAGTACATACAAGAAAATGAAGTTTGAACATCACGCTGATATCAGCGTTTAATTCGCACACCAAAGCGGGGAAAAATGAAATCTGGAAACAAGGAGTAATGGACATGAAAACAGCGGCTGGACAACAATTCCACTATGAACGCAGCCAATGTTTGTAAAGTCTTCTTGCGCCTACTTCCTGCAACAGTGCCGATTTAACAGAATTATGCCTCAACTTGTAGCCTACACCAGCGCACACCAGATTTAAGATTGGAATGTGCCATTAGTCAGGGGAATTAAAATTACAAATTGTGGGCCGTAAAAGAAGGAAGTTAATGGCGAATTTGATTGGGCCAAAACATCTGCACTAGTGTACACTGAGTGTACGTTTCTACATTTATTCCAATGGGTTGGGCAACATGCATGCTTCAGTGCATGCACCCTACATTCCGTGTTCGATTGGGTACACTACGTGCACTGAGTGTACACTGACTACACTGACGTGAGAGTTGGCGTAGTCAGTGCTTCCAACATGGCGGACCGGTGACGTCATGAGCTTGCACGGCGCCAAAAATTTCACGACTTCCGGTTGCACTGGCTAGCCAATTTCACTGCACGAGTGGGCCCAATCAAATTCGCCAGTAGTATTCGCGAATACTGAGATGTCTTGTTAAAGTCAGCATATTGGGCTTAAACGAGCTGCGACAAATGATAAAGTATTTTGATAATTTCAGTCGGACACGTGAAAGTACAATTTAACCTTTTTTATTATCATCTTTCAAAGTGAAAAGATCCATTGTATGCCAATATATACCCTTGAAATAAACTATAGGAAATGTTCACCACAAATGAGTTGAGATTTTTATCGTATTGTATTCGTAAGAATGTTATTAAACCAATAAAATCCAAACCCAAAATTATGCGCTACCAAGACGTATTAACCAGTCATCTGTTATTGATTATACGTTTTCCAGATGAAAGATACCCCAACCTACACGAAGGTCTTGCACTTCTGAACAACTACTGATATTAAACAATAATGTGATTCATGACAATGAACGCAATAATATCTATTTTTTCATATGTAGAATTGCATTTATTACGAGAAATGAAGAATAAGTCAGCCTCATCAACGGGCACAATATCCGTTGCTATAGCTGTCACAGACCGGAGCCAATAATGCTACGGCTGCAGATTTCAATCGTGTTGTCGGTTTTAGGACAGACTGTGCATCACCACTTATCTGCCTATTTACCCGGACTTGAGAACGGCTGAAAAAGTGAAAAACGTTACTCTGAATATATGAGAAAGAAACTACAGGGTTCCCCAAGAATCGGAAAACCTGGAAAAGTCAGAGGAAAATGTTTATTTTGAAAAAGTCAGGAAAATTCAAAGCAGTCATGGCGATCCAAAATTAATACTGCTACAAGGTTAGTTTGGGGCCAATTTTCCGAGTAGAAATTTGCACAAATTTTCCACATTTTCAGATGTGACAGGTTGTCCACGTTTTCCATGAACAAATTTATATAATTTTCCACGTTTTCTGAGTATTAATTTGAAAAATCCTTCACGTTTTCCGAGTACAAATTTGCAAAATTTTCTACGTTTTGCGAGTACAAATTTTCAAAATTTTCCACGTTTTGCGAGTACAAATTAACAAAATTGTCCACGTTTTCCGAGTACAAATTTTCTGCATTTTCCGAGGCCAAAATTGCCAAATGTTTCGCTTTTTTCAAGCACAAATTTTTAACATTTTCCTTATACAAAATTTTACAATTTTAAAAAAATTTAAAAAAAATTATGTTAATTTTCAAAATTGTCTTAAGTAAATTTAAAAAAAATATTTTCCAGTGTCAATTTTGGAAAATATGTCAATTTTTCACGTTGTCATTGGTCAGGGAATTTTTTTTTAAAACCTGTAAAAGTCAAAGAAGTTGAAAATGAAATTTCTGGGGAAACCCTGAATTATGTCAATTTTAACATTGTCGTTGGTTAGGGAAATTTGTCTAAAAAACCTAGAAAGTCAGGAGTTTTGAAACTGACAGTTCTGGGGGGGGGGGTTAACCCTTTGATGACTCATTTCATTTCCAACAAGTTTCGTAAGTTTTGTCTGAGTATACCTCTTTATCGCGGTATAAAACTTCGTAATAGCAGCGTGAGTCGTTTCATATTTCCGGTTTGTTTTTGCGAACTGTCTCATTCTGGGTTAATTCTCACGATTTAGATTTCAATTTTTGTTGAGTTTGCTCGGGAATATGATCAGTATATAGTCAAGGAAGTTGAAAATGAAATTTCTGGGGTAAGCCTGAATTATGTCAATTTTGACATTGTGAATGGTCATGGAAAATTGTTTAAATAACCTGGAAAAGTCAGGGAGTTTGAAACTGACATTTCATTTCCAACAAGTTTCGTAAGTTTTGTCTGAGTATACCTCTGTATCGCGGTATAAAACTTCGTAATAGCAGCGTGAGTCGTTTCATTTCCGGTTTGTTTTTGCGAACTGTCTCATTCTGGGTTAATTCTCACGATTTAGATTTCAATTTTTGTTTTGTTTGCTCGGGAATATGGTCAGTATATATTTTCCAATTTTGTTGGGATATCAAAAACACCGCCATGGGTAATGTCGGTTCAGTAGCTTCTGAACTTCGTTATAACCGATTTTTTTAAACCCCAATTTTATCGTTTCGTATAAGGTCAGTACCGTTTTAAACGTGCATGAAATTACCCACAAAAATTTACATGTATACTTCCTAAAATACACTTTTTTTTTATTTTGCTTTCAAGTTTGTTGGCGTGTTTGGTAATTATTCGATACATTGTTGTCCGAATTAATGTTTCGATTCAAAATGTTTTCAATGTTTTTTGAAAAAAGAACATGAACATAAATGTGGTTTTTTTATGTAATATTACGAGTATGTATATTAATAGTCTAGGTAATGAGCCGTAAATTTATTATTCAACTTTTATGTGCAGTAATTATGCGTACTTTTTAAGACTTACATGTAAGTGGCTTCGCATACTTTAAAAGATGTTATCGTCCTATCCAAGCGCCCCCTGGCGGAAATCCTGGTTTTTTTTTATTTAAAAAGTTAAGGAATCTGAATTTCCGTTCGCTCGAACTCGTCCGTAATCAACCGTTATCTTTTAAAATTCGTGGAGGACTCGGACCGGTCAAGAGTGGGGCATCGGATCGATCTTCAGAGCCCGTAAAATGGCTTAAATGGGGATGGCTTCACTTCTCGCTCCGAATTTGCATTTACTGCCGTTGCTTATCCACGCTGATAAAGTGAAGCCTGCGGCTAGGGATGGTTACAAAAAGGTTGATAGTGTATACGGTATTTATACGGTTAAAACTGCACTTCCTTTAAAGTTACAGCGTTTTGGAAACAAGTTACACGTTTTCAAATCTGTAAAATTGGGGATGCCTTCACTTGTTGCTCCGAAATCGCATTCACTGACGTTGCTTATCTACGCTGATTAAGTGAAGCCGGCTGGCTCATTAGCTCTGTAGATGTTCCAACATCCTTTACTTATATGTTGTTGAATCCAAAATAGTAGTAGAAATAGCTCTGGAATTTAGATTATTTGGTAATTATTGAAATATATCTAGAAGATATGGAAGCATATACATGTACATACATTATGAACATACACATGTTCTATATGTGTACGTTCATAGAATGTTTTAGAACTCCGATGTTTTAGAACAAATTTGAATAATTAAAACATGTATATTATCAGAACATTTTATGCATGGTGTTCATCTGGATCTGTGTTCATTTGTCGATTTTTCCGAAGACAAATTTGCAAAACTTACGACTATATTTCCGAGGAGAAATTTTGCAAAATTTTCAACAATTTCCATGGAGAAATTTACAAAATGTTTCCATCTTTTTCCGAAGACAAAATTGCAAAATGTTCCACATTTTCACAGTACTAATTTGCGTCATTTTAAACCTTTTCCGAGTACAAGTTTGCAAAACTATATATTTTCCGAATACAAGAAAATAAATTTCATGCTAAACTTCATGCCATTTTAAAATTATGTATATTAATCATTATGCCAATTTTTGCATTCAAAAATTCGATACATTATCAAAAAATTTGGTAAGGACATTTTTAAAAAAAAAAATCTAGAAAAGTCAGGAAAGTTGAAAATGAAATTTCTGGGGGACCCTAGTAGGCCTACATTTTTTAAAATTTCGCCATCTTTATTTTTCCAAATTTTCAAAATTATCGTTGGTAAATTTTGCAAAATTTTGAATATTGTCTTCTGAAAATTTTTGAAAAATCGTGGATATATCATTGCGACGTACTTTGTCAATTTCGACATTGTCATCGGTCAGGGATTTTTTTTTAAAAAAACCTGGAAAAGTCAGGAAAGTTAAAAATGAAATTTATGGGGGAGCCCAACACCTGTTCAATCTGAAATGATTTTTTTACACGTTTTAGAGATTTTGTGACCTTTCAGAGGTTATACGTTGAGGTGCAACTTTGATTCCCGAATAGATTAAAATACCTTTTTGATGATTTGTTGATGGTGTCTTTCAGCATTTTTTGTTTGATGATCATGAATATAGCAATAAAACTCGAGTATATCGTTATCTTTATTTTTTTTTTATTATCGTTGCCTCGAGTGTATTTTTGTGTAGTCGTTGTAAAGTTTAATTCGTTCGTTAAAATAATATGAACTGGTTTTAATTTCTTAATAAGTTGATACAGTGAAACCTGTTAAGAGTGCCCACCAAAAAAACATGCAATGTTGGTCACTGTACACAGGTGGTCACTATACAAAGAATGCCTGGATTAAATTAAAATAATGAACATGTACACTGTATTTGTACATGTAGACTGTAAAAACATGTAGGAAAAAAAATCACAAAAACAAAAAAGTACAGAATCATCATGTCCAAGGGTTATAAGCAAGATGTAACGTGACACATCCGTCATCTGGTCAATTTTTAAGGTACATTAGCAATGTAAAAATTGCAAAAAAGACGACACACACTGGTCATTGTACACAATAGACAGGAGGTCATGGTCACTATACAGAGAATTTTTATGCAGGAAATGTACACTAGAAAAAACAATACCCTACAAACTAAAAAGTGGTCAAGACAACATAAACAGGTGGTCACCATTCAAAGGTGGTCACTTTTACAGGTTTTACTTGTACGATGAGATTTCTTAAGATGGTTTTTACGGTCAATCTCGAGCTACATATGGTTTTAATGCGAGAATTTAGGAATGTTAAATCGACGATTATACTTCAAGTTTTCGTTGAAATATTAACGTTTAATTCGTGCAAACTTGTTTTATTCCGGAAGTATAAATCTTTCCTAATGTTTTTATTTTTTTTTATAAATATATATAGACTTTGTTTTACCGTATTAAAAGTGTTGGAGGAATGTACCGAAATTTTTAAAATTATGCCAATTCTAAGTATTTCGTTGAAAAATTCGCTTTAACCGTGAAAAAACAAAAGTTGCCCCGATTAAGGAGGTGAATGGGTTGATGGGTTGAATGTACCTTAAAAAGTGACCAGATAACGGATGAGTCACGTTACATCTTGCTTTAACCCTTGGACATGATGATTCTCTACTTTTTTTGGTTTTTTACTACGTGTATTACAGTCTATATGCAGTGCACATGCATGTTCATTATTTTAATTTAATTCAGGCATTTTTTGTATAGTGACCACCTGCATGGTAACAGTGACCAACATTGCATTTTTTTGTGTGGTCACTTTTAACAGGTTTCACGGTATTTCCAATTTTTGACATTTATCATTGGCCAGGATTTTTTTTTAAAAAAACCTGGAAAAGTGACCACCTTAATTTGAATGATTACCACCTGTTTATGTTGAACACCTTTTAGTGTATTATTTTCTAGTGTACATTTCCTTCATAAAAGTTGTCCGTAAAGTGACCATGACCACCTGTCTATCGTGTACAGTGACCAGTGTGCGTCGTCTGTTTTGCAATTATTGCCAATGTACCTTATAAAGTGACCAGATAACGGATGAGTCACCTTACATCTTGCTTTAACCCTTGGACTTGATGATTCTCTACTTTTTTTGGCTTTGTGGTTTTTTACTACGTGTATTATACAGTCTACACGCAGTGTACATGTTCATTATTTTAATTTAATTCAGGCATTTTTTGTATAGTGACCACCTGGTAACAGTACCCAGCATAGCATTTTTTGTGGTCACTTTTAACAGGTTTTACGGTATGTCCAAATTTTTGACATTTATCATTGGTCAGGATTTTTTTTTTTATAATTTAAAAAAATCCTGCATGGAAAAATCAAGGAAGTTGAAGATTTTTCAACTTTAACCCTGATGAAGTTGGATATTTGTTCGATCATGAGCATCATGAACTCATGGTGGCATTTCGTTTGACCACCCGTCGAGTGCAGAGTGCTGGCTCCTCGTTATAAATTTAGCCACCAAACTGGATATTCTTCGGACGGTCACGTGATCAGCCTCACCCCTCCCAAATGTTAAGTATTCATCCCCTGGAAGCATCCTCTTTGGTTGGTCGAGCATCATGCACCTTCTTCTTCCTATATACCGGTTTGTGTTCGCATCGTTGCAGCTCCGGTTGTTGGTAGTTAGGTTGTTGCATCAGGGAAGAAGGTCTCGATGAGGAGCCAGCGCTTGATGAGCCTCTCTTCTTCCGATGGCCAAGTCGAGGCAACCGGCAGCCCACGAAACTCATCGTCCGCACTCGGTTAGCGGTTAAACTAGGATTATACTCGGGTGCTAGATGGACCGATCATCGAAGGAAGTGAGCGGTTAACTGCCGAAAGGATAATGGACGTGAAGCGAACCCGGTCTCTTCCAAAATTATTCGGATTAATGCCAGAGATGAGTGTGAGCGGTTGAGCGGTTAAGCCCCGATTAAAACGGATTAATGCCAACTCCGCGACAATTCCAGAGAAATACGAGCCAGTTGCGGATCACCGACATTACGAGGAGTTGAGCGGTTAACCGGGAAATAATAATCGACTTAAAACGAGCCAGTTCATCGTCAATTTAACGAGGAGTTGAGCTGTTAACTGCTAAATAATAATCGACATTACGAGGAGTTAAGCGATTAACTGCGAAGTAAATATCGACTTAAAAAGAGCTAGTTGATCATCGACGACATTACGCGGAGATGAGCGGTTAACTGCGAAGTAAATATCGACTTTAAAGCAGCTAGTTGATCATCGACATTAGGTGGAGATGAGCGGTTAACTGCTGAATAAATAATCGTCATAAAACGAGCCAGTTAATCGTCGATATTACGAGGAATTGAGCGGTTAACTGCGAAGTAATAATCGACTTAAGAGGAACTGGTTGATCATCGACAGTGCGTGAAGATGAGCAGTTGAGCTGTTGCGAATAGTTCCAAAACTATAATTAATCGGATTAATGCGAAAGATTACTGTGAGCGGTTAAGCTTCGATCAATCGGATTAATGCCAAATTCAGTGGCTGCGACATCCGGGGAATTTACGAGGATTTGAGCGGTTAACTGCTAAAATAATCATCCAAGAAACGAGCGAATGATCGGATAACTGCTGCAAAAAACAACAAAAACAGCAATTCGTGGAATCAATGAGGAATTGAGCGGTTAACTGCAGAATAATTAATACTCGCCTGTTTATCATCGATTTAACGAGGATTATAGTTATTCGGATTAATAGTGATTAATATCGTGAGATAGTGAGATTTCGACACCTCTCGGGATTAATTAACAGGATTAACAAGTGATTGATTAAAACAGTGCGCGCATTGAGTTTTATATCAAGTGCGGATAAACTTGGATTAATCAGTGGATTAGTCAACAATTGAGGTATGATATTTAGAGCTCAATTAATGCTATTTATTAATTGAATAAATAGAATACCATGTGGCTATCTGATGACGTAAGAGGCCTACTTTATCTTCACTTCCGAGCCATTTTATTGAGTCGTCCAACTGGTCATTGGTTAATTGAATAATAATTGAATAATAATTAAAAGATATTAAACCGAATTACATGTGTGGAAAAAAAATGATATCAAATAACGTATCGGCGAATTATTCCTCAAGTTTCTTCTGGTCATGACATTTTATAAAGAATTTTATAGAAAACATATTAAAAATTTTATATAAGACTATTAATTTTTCAGTTTTTCCTCAACTATTTTTCAATAGTTTTATAAACTTGTTTGACAGGGAAATCCAATTTTTTTGAATTTGCTTTAATGAATTTGATGGTTTGATTATAATAATTTGATTAAAACGTACTCAAATTTAATTTCGATTGATAAATTCGATGTAAATTAAGGGTTTTTTCCTCCCAAAATTCTATTTAATGTAAATAAAATAGGACACTTTTTATTTATGAAATTAAAAATAGGAATTTGATGCGATAGACAATTCCGATTAAAAATTAAATGAAAGTTAAATTAATATATTTTATACGTTAATAATAACAATGTTATTACGCAGATGCTAATATTTACAACTTTTAATTTATAAAATTTATAGATATTTTTTTTTCGATATTTTTTTATACAAAATTTGTCCAGTTTTAATCGAAAATTGTGCAGTTAGACCGAAATTTGTTTAGTTTTGTCGAAAATTGTCCAGTTTTGATCGAAAATTGCCAATTTGAATCGGAATTTGTCTAGTTTTGATCAAAAATTGTCCAGGTTAACTTGATCAAAAATTGTCCAGTTTTTATCGAAATTTCTCCAGTTTTTATCGAAATTTCTCCAGTTTTGATCGGAATTTGTCTAGTTTTAATCAAAATTTGTCTAGTTTAGAACGAAATTTGTCCAGTTTTGATCGAAAATTGTCCAGTTTGGATCGGAATTTGTCCAGTTTTGATCGAAATTTGTCCAGTTTTGATCGAAATTTGTCCAGTTTTGACCGACATTTCCGCAGTTTCAAACGAAATTTGTCCAGTTGTGTGCGACAAATTTATCCAATATTTTAGATCACGAATTTATCAAACTGACACTTCAATTCAATTTAAATTTATCGAATAAATTCGATCACTTTCTAGGTTCAAACATGCTAATGAAGTTGTGAATCTGAAAATTCGCAAGCGCCCCCTAGTAAACGAACTTTACAATTGATTTTATCGAACGAAATTCTAAGAAATGCCTTCAGGTCAAAGGTCAGGTTGATTCTTTTCACGGGGCAATGAACGTGATTCCTGAACTATTTTACCTGAATCGTATCAAAACTTAAAAAAAAACTAAGATTTTAAGATAACGTGGACTCGCGAAAACAGGAGTAAGAATTTTAGAAACACTTATTTCGATTTTATCAGATATAAGAGACCTAGCTTGAGGCTAAGCTTAAGTTCTTAAGTTTCTTAACTAAATGAAATTTTTTCAAAAGCAAATGCTAAAATGCTTAATAATCTCCTTAAATTAATTTGACAGCTGAGTGAAAATTAAGATATTTATTATGTAAATTAAACTTATAAATTCATTACGCAAATTACGATTTCATTTATACGTTTGAAATTAATTTAAACAAGTGATAAAAATTTAATTTCTCATTTTCGTGCTAAATGACTATGTTATTTAAGTAAATTTCTTTGTAAATTTCTTTTTGACAAATTTAAGTTTCTTAATGATACGATTTTTTTTAAGCTTCCTTAAATGATAATTTCATGCAATTTTTCGAGAAATTCACATATTCATTCATAAGATTTAATTAAATGACACGCTTAATTGTTATTTAATTAAATTTATTTCAAAATAATATTTTTAAATTTATTTCAAAATTATCATCCATTAATTCCAAAGATGTCATTGCTAGTTGAAGCATAAGGTCTTAATGTCCATGAAGTTGGTAAGTTTTTTAAAAAAATCCAAACTTATTAGCTAATTTGGAAACTACTTTTAAAACTAGTTTACAATATGCGTGGACATCGACATTCGAAACTGACCACTGGCCAGTCTAAGATTTTCATATTTTAAAACCCATAAAGAGAATCCAGTATACGACAATAAAATGGTTCAGAAGAGCAGAAGACGCTACCGGAAGGCCTCCGACGGCAAGGCGTCCAGTCTGATGTCCAGTCTGTACGACACTGGTCATCTTGACCTGTTCGCCTTGACGCGTAACGCCGCAGACGATCGCAAGACTTACGCCGGCAAGGTCAAGTCCTTGATCGAGAAGAAGCACCGGTCGACCAATCGCTTCAAGAAGTCCTCTGCCTTGAAGGATATCTTGGCCAACTTCCCCAAGAACCTCAGGGGCTTCGAGGAAGAGGAAGAGGAAGTGACGTATCTCCACAACGACAGCGACATCGACTACGACCCGGACATGGAGGAGGTGTACGAGTCTCAGAAACTGAACTTCCGGAGGATGATATCCAATCTGAGCAAGCACATTTACGAGGATTCAGACTTCGACAGTTGGTCCGATCTGGAGAGCAACTTCTCGCTCATCTACGAGCCTCTGATGTACGAGAACTATTGCGACTACCATCCTCCGCACCGGGACGTCGACATGGACGACGTCACCTTGACGCTGGAGAAGGTGAAGAACATGAAGAACTTTTCCAGGAACGTGGGCACCACCACCACGGTGGCCTCGCAGTCGTCGCCTCTGAACAGTCAGAAGTGCCTTTGGGAGCCTTGCTCCAGCTTCTGCGATTCTTGGAGCTACTGTACGTGCAGCAATGTCAGCGACGTCAGCAGCTATCTCAGCTCTTGCAGCTGCTGTCGGACGCTTAAGACCATCAGTCAGTCCAAAATGTATGTCGAAAACAACAACGGCAAGAATCTCCTCAATTCCTCGAAGGTCGTGAGGAAAGACAGTTGGGCTTCCGGAAGGTTGAGCATCGCTGATCCGTACAAAGTGTCCAGGAAGGATAGTTGGGCTTCTGGAAGGCTGAGCATGGTGGGTCCATCCAGAATCTCCAGAAAGGACAGCTGGACTTCCGGAAGGTTGAGCATCGCAGACGGCTCCAAAATGTGCAGAAATGACAGTTGGACTTCTGGAAAGTTGAGCATCGCCGACGGGGTCAGAATCTCCAGAAAGGACAGTTGGGCATCCGGAAGGCAGAGCAGACTTCTCAGAAAGGACAGCTGGACCAACTCGGAGTTCTCGCAGACTTTCGAGCCAGTTTCCGCAGAGAAGATGATCTGGTCTTCCAGGATCAAGCAGCTGAAAAATAAGCTAAGGGCCAGCAGCCTTCACAAGAGCAGCGCTGATCAAGACATGTGGGATTCTTGGAGCCAATACTCCAACTTGGCTTCGGTGCCGCTGCCCATTTCTTCCAAGGAAAAGCGGATGCAGAAACTGAACGACAAGCTCAAGGAGGATGCGGACCAGGAATGGCAGTACAAGGAAAGCGTGAATTTGGGACTCATCTACATCCCGATGGACGCGCCCACTCGCGAGAAGAGCGATGCCGCTCTTTCGGAAGCCGCTTCCATCGAACAGACATTGTCAGAATCCTCCATCAACACTTTCCAAACGCCCTGTTCGGGATTCTCCAAGCTGTCCTTGGAGTCTCTGCAGAATCTTCCCTCCTGCCCCGAAGAGAATGAGGAGGGAGAGGACGTGGACACTATGTCCGGCAAGTCCAACGATGACTGCGACCCACTCGGGTCTTTGGAAAGCCTCATCTTCGAGCCCAAGGAGAGCGTCTTCCCGGACGCCATTGGCCGAAACAACAACTTGAAAGCCAACAGCAGCATCAGCAATCGAAGCGTCTCCGACGAGAGTGAGGCCACCGTCATAGAAGATAGCGAGACGCTCGCGGAAGACTTGCTGGACCGAGAAGAAGTCCATTTCCAGAAGGGCATCTCCGATACCTCCCGAGGAACCTCCATCAGGGAGTCAGCGGTAAACAACGCCAGCAGTTACTGGGATTGGGCGAAAAGCAAGAAGACGATGTCTTCCGAAGGGTTTTCCGTTGCATCGGACCTGCTTCGGGACACGGATGTGGCCGGCGCAACGTCTTCGGCCACGCCTGAGGTCAAGTTCCCAACCGGCAGTTACTGGGAGTGGGCAAAGAGCAAGAAGACCTCGTCTCCGGAAGGCCTTCCGGGTGCTTCAGACCTGCTTCGGGACTCGGATGTTGCAGTCGCAACGTCTTCGGCGACGCCGGATGTCAAGTTCTCAACGGGCAGTTACTGGGAGTGGGCAAAGAGCAAGAAGACGACGTCTCCGGAAGGCCTTCCTGGTGCTCCAGACCTGCATCAGGATACCGATGTTGCCGTCGCAGCGCCTTCTACGACGCCGGAGGTCAAGATGGGAACGGACAGTTATTGGGATTGGGCCAAAAACAAAAGTCCATCCACCAAAGACGTTTCTGGAGCAGAGGTTGATTCTGGTGAGGGGCCTGGTGGCGCCGCCAATGCCGCCATGGTCGCAGCGCCCCAGGCGGACAAGGACAGCTACACGGACTCGGAGCACCTTCGCAGCTCTCTGACGTCCGAGTGCAAGACTTGCGCCGGCACCTCGGTGGCCAGCTGGACGTACATCGGTCTGGGCAAGGTCGTTCGAAAGAGTAACAACGGGGTCAGCATCGCTGACCAGCAGCAGCAGCAGCAGCAAACTCACGAGTCAGTGGAAAGTGAGATGGCGCCCAAGAAGGAAGTCACTTGGAAGATTATCAGCGAACAGAATAACAAGGACGTCTTGGAGCTGACCGCTACGGTCCAAAATGAGCCTAAAATGGAGGAGCGCGAAGCGAGTGGTCAGTGCGGTGGTCAAGCGGCGCGTGAAACGAAGCCGGTGTTCGAGGTGTACAACAGCTGGAGCGACCTGGAGAGCCTGATCTTCGCCGACGAGTGCTCGTGCACGCGGACCGATTGCTTGACCGTTGGTCAGTGCGGCCAAAATGGCGGCGGCGTGGCGGTGGTCAACCGGATGAGCGCCTATCGTGACGATTGGCTCTTCTGGGACCAGCAGCGCAAACGGCGCAAGATGGCACTGCCGGACAAGGAGGTGACCTGGAGGAACAAGGCCAGGAGGATGCTTCTGTGGATGCACTACAGTCAGGGACAAGGAGGACCTCCCGTGGAACAATGGACGTGGTGGAAGGTAAAAAAAAAATTAATGCAACGCATATCCTATGATTTACACGTAATTTAAACGGGGAATTTTTGGTGAAGGTGCATGGTGACTTCCGGTAGAAATTCCATATTCCGTATACAAGGTTTGGAGAGTTCTTCAGGAGGGATTCTGTTAGATTGGAAAATGGATGAATTGATTCATATGTATGAAATAGGAGCTTTTTGTTGGAAATTAAGCGTATGTTTTCCTATAAAACAATTAGAGATGCTGTGAGATTTAAATTGCAAATAATAGGAAATTCTGTGAAAATGATTAGAGATTCTGTGAATATGATAAGAGATTCTGGAAAATAATAGGAAATTCTGTGAATATGATAAGAGATTCTGGAAAATAATAGGAGATTCTGTGAAAATGATGTGATTTTGAGAAAATCCCAAGATTTTGTGAAAATGATGAGATTCTGTGAAAATGATAGGAAATTCTGTGAAAATGATGTGGTTTTGGGAAAATGCCGTGATTTTGGGAAAATGATGATATTCTGTGAAAATGATAGGAGATTCTGTAAGAATGATAAAAGATTCTGTGAAAATGATAGGAAATTCTGTGAAAATGATGTGGTTTTGGGAAAATGCCGTGATTTTGGGAAACTGATACGAGATTCTGGGAGAATGATAGCAGATTCCGTGAACATGCTAAGAGATGATGGTTGAAATGATACGAAATGCTGGTGAAAATAATGAAATTCTGTCAAAATGATAATTTTGCGAAAGTTTAACGATATCCTGTAGAAATGATACAAGATTCTGCGAAAATGATAGGAGATACCGTGATCATGATAAGAGATGCTGGTAAAAATAATGAGATTCTGTAAAAAGGATAATTGTAATGATACAAGATTCTGTGAAAATGATAGGAGAGTCCGTGAAAATGATACGAGATTCTGTAAAAAACGATGAGAGATTCTGTTAAAATAAAACTTCCTTTAGTTAAAAATAAGTATTTTCATTAAATCAGTAAGTGTTTCTGATGAGAATGTGATATGAGCTTTTACTGAAATGACAAGTTTTTTTTTTTTTTTCCGATAATGATAATGTTTTTTTGTGCGCAAAAGGAAATTGTGTTAGACGAAAAGTTTTTTTTTTCGTGCATAAATAAATGTGTTTAAAGGTTGAAAATGATATATTAACAATTCGAGAATTTATTATACGCATAAAACGGAAGAATTTCTGCATCAAACAACAAAACTGTAAAGAAAATAAATTTCGGAGAAATACCAAGGTTTTCCTATTTTTGCCAGCTGAAGAAATTTCCCCCAAAAAAATTAAATATTCGCGCAATACGTCCACAAAAACCCCCCCCCCCCCCCCCCCAAAAAAAAAATAATTGATTTTTGCTTTTATAGCATTTAGTTTTCTGTCAATTTTTTTACCAAGATGGCCGCCACTTGTTTTACTCTTTTAGTAAAAGGCTGCAGCATTGTTTATTGAAATGAGCTTTTCGTAATGCTCTGATTGTTGTTAAGGGGTGAACTAGTTTTAACTATAATTATTCAAGTCTGCATTTTCGCAACAATATATTTCCCTCATTTCCACAAAAATCTAGGTTGGGCTAATGGCCATTTTCGTGCGGCACCAATTAACCAAAATTCAAAACATAAAAACGAATAGCAAAACATTGTTTTAAATCGTCGAAAATGCCTACAAATTGTTCAATTTAGTCAAGTACAACAGAATGCAATTTACCAGCAATAACAACATCGTTGTTGTTTTAAGTTTTGTTAATCGCATCTTGTTTAATGTTCATTAGTGACAGAAGCCCTTAGGTTTTTCGCGAAATTCAATGTCAGGAAATTCAAGTTTTCGTAAAAAATGATGGCGGATATTACTATTTGTATCGTAAATAATTATGGCGGTTGATTCCATCTTTCGATAAGCTCGTTTTCAATTTTTATATTCTTCTTCGGGCGATTTCAAGGGGTTCCCGCAGACCTGAAAAACCTAAACTATTCAGGGAAATTCAGCGCAGTCATGACGATCCGAAAGTGCAAAATTTTCCATTTTTTCCATGTATAAATTTACACAATTTTCCACTTTTCCTAGTACAAATTTGCAAAATTTTCCACTTTTCCTAGTACAAATTTGCAAAATTGTCCACGTTTTCCGTGTTGAAATTTGCGAACTTTTCCACATTTTCCGAATACAACTTTGCAAAATTTTCTATAGGCTTTCCGAGTAAAAATTTGTTTATTTTCCGAGGAAAAAATGTGTAAATTTTCCACGTTTTAATTCCGAGGACAAAATCGCAAAACTTTCCACTATTTCTGCAGAGCACAAATTTCCAAAATGTTCAAACTAATTCGTAATGCAAATTTGCAAAATGTTCAAACTTCGTAATCCAAATTTGCAAAATGTTCAAACTTCGTAATACAAATTTGCAAAATGTTCAAACTTCGTAATGCAAGTCTGCAAAAAGTTCAAACTTCGTAATCCAAATTTGCAAAATATTCAAACTTCGTAATACAAATTTGCAATATGTTCAAACTTCATAATACAAATTTGCCACATTTCCAAACTTACTTCTAGCACAAATCGACAAAATTTTCAATTTTTCGAGTAGGCTACATGTACAGATTTCTTAGATTTTCAACAATTTCTGAGTAGAAATTTGCAAGATGTCCCAACTTCGTAATACAATTTGGCAAAATGTCCAAACTTCGTAATACAATTTTGCAAAATGTTCAAACTTCGTAATACAAATTTGCCACGTTTCCAACCTTACTTCCAGCACAAATTTGCAAAATTTTCAACTGTTTCGCGAATACAGATTTCTTAGATTTTCAACAGATTCCGAGAACAAATTTTCAAAATTCTCAACAGTTTTCGCGTAAGATTTCTTAGATTTTGAACAATTTCTGAGTAGAAATTTGCAAAATTTTGAACAATTTCTGAAGAGAAATTTGCAAAATTTTAAATTTTTAAACTTTTTCCGAATACAAATTTGTAAAATTTTCATTAGTACATTTTTTATCCACGATTTTTTTTTTAAACAAAGTTAAACAACGTTAATTTTGAGATTGTCTTTTGGTCAGGGAAATTCGTTTAAAACCTGTAAAAGTCAAGTTGAATATGAAATTTCAGAGGGAATCCTGAAATCGTTGCATGAATTGGTCGCGAATTCCTAAGAACTAGGGCGAGGGGTAACGGCTCATTGGAAAATTTAAGCAACAAAAGTGTTCACGATTGCAACAAAAGCACCAGGGAGTGACCATCAACGGTCACTCATTCTCGGTGAATGAAACGCACTTTTCCCCGGCCCTGTTTGATTTTCATTCAAATTGGATAATTAAAATACTGGATCGTAAGATGCTATGCAACTTAAAGCACATTTCTTTTGTTATTCGTACCCTTAGACGAACGTGATCTTGCATTAATCAAAAAAGGGGTAATCAACGAACGAATGGCCGGTTGACAAACGATAAATTACTAGTTGCTTATAGTGTAAGAAAAAAACCCCCAAATATTTGCATTTGTGAGGACACCTACCCACACGCACACAAAAAAAGTTTGTCATTGGGAATTGACCGTTCCTTATAATAACGGAAGTCATCGCTTCCTAGTGGCCGAACAATGGCGAGATGGATGTGTGAAAAGGCACGCATGCACCCCAATGTTCCCAATGACCCTTACGCCAATTTGCACCTAAAAATGAACCCAAAAAAAAGAAATTCCTCGCCCATATAATGTGGGTAGGTTTTTTTTGGGTACAGTAGAACTTGTCTAAAATCAACCCGTGTAAAATCAAATCCTCTCTAAAATCAAAAAATATGCTGGTCCCGCC
>JAQGBX010001266.1:0-26171 GCA_034698745.1 Megaphyllum sjaelandicum | reverse complement strand
TCCATTAGGATAATTGGTCAGTTCCAGCCATAAACAGTAGACCACGTGATTTAACACTTTCTTAAAACAGTAAATCTCCAAAATGGCTGCCATTTATGCAAATTCTGTCGCGAGTGAAACCTCAACAACAAGAAAATGTGCTTGCCACACCCTGAAGATGCGCATCCATCGGAGTGGGCTCAAGAAGGTAATGTGGGAGGACCTGGTGACCTTCCAGAGGTGGATCCAGACGAGGGCAACAATATTCCAGAGCCGGAAAATGCTGTCCGGGTCATCCACTTGGCTCACGTGGCTTTGCTCCATCACCACTGTGTCCCATCCACAGTACTCATCCTTGTGGGGGAGCCCTCACCTGAATTCGAGGAGAGGTGTGTTCTCTGTGCCCAATTTATCGTACTCTCGTTGTCTGGTAAACAAGAAAAACGATGCTTACAATGGATTACAGTGTTTTTTTGTGATTTTAGGATTCTCCGAAGATTTGGGTTAGCTGCAAAAGAAACCTAGGAAATAAGGTAAGTTGTGGAAACTTGGAATAACGTTTACGATAGTTTATTCAACTGTTTTATGCGAATTTAAATTGGCAAAATGTCCTTTGATAAAACTTTAAGATTCAAACAAGAATGCTAAGTTAAAGATGCGCAGCACGAGAGGTACCATCTCATGACTGCTATAGCTCAAGGATCTGGTGAATCTGCCCTGGATGGAAATTCTGGTAGTCCTTAAATACATCCTGTCAGGATATTTCTGCTTTCCAGGCGTCCAATGAGATAGGGATGCTATAACGAAAAACATGTGTACCAGGACCACAAAGAGCATAGAAAGGGTGACATCTTCATCCAATTTAAAATACATTAGAAGGGGCAATTAGAAGAGTGCAAAAAGTTTCAAATATAGGTTTGAAATTGATAATTTTTGAGTGGAGTGCTTCTCCTTAATAGGTGCCATAAATGCACTCAGAAGGGGGAGACAAACGTTCCCAGATGGGGAGCGCATTTCCCTAAGCCCACCTCCCCAGATTCTGGTCTGTGAAGCGGATCAGAATCCATGGTTGCATGGCTTACAAAATAAGCCAATTCAAGGTGTCTATATGCCCTTATGGAGGAGTTAACAGCCTCAGCTGTCAGGGTGCCTGCTATGTCAGGCACTGGTACTTCCAAGGATTTTGCATCAGGAGCGTCGAAATCAGGCTGGGTAGAACATCCTGCAATGGCAGGGTCGAATCCAGCTTCCGGTTTTCCAGTGCTGGATAGAACCATCTCACTGACTCTTGTCCTTTTCAAACGTTTGTCCACGGATTCACTTGGATTGTCTTCTTTGTGAGATTCCTTGGTTTCAATGGGGAATCTCACTGGAGATTTCGGCTTGATTGCATCCAGCAAAGACTCCTCACTATCAGAAAACATTTCTTCATCCAGCAGGCGAGAAATAGAGGTAAACATTAGTATTCCAGAGAAAGTCAATTTCAGCAAGAACTTTCGAGTTTTTTGAAAAGCAGATCAGAAAATATTCTGACCAAATGGTATGAAAGTTCCAACTCTTTGGATTCAAAAATGGGTTGGCAAATGACAATGACAGGGGGGTCGGCCTCTTATAGTAGCTGACTGGTGTCATGTATGGTTCGCAGGGACCTGGCAAAAAACCATATTGATCTGGAGCAATTGAATCACCTTTGCCTTTGAACCATTTAAATATGCTTTTAGCAAATCTTCATCCTTTTCAATTTCTCCATTATTTGGAACGTCTGAATGTAAAATGTCAGGGAAGATGGGAAAAACAGAGTTCTCATCAACTTGCAAAAAGCGAAGATGAGCACCCTTGATTGCTTTAAAAAGGGTGGTTTTGATAATTTCCTCTTTAGGGAAATTTTCTATTGAGGTCGGCCATTTCTTTAAAATGGGCCAAAGTCAGCCTAAGGCACACAGAAGAAAATTCACAGGGGTCTCTGATGCTCTTTTGAAATGCATATTGTCGGGATAGGTGGAAAAAGTGATCAAATGCTAGGGCAGAAAATTCTGATCCATTTGACCACTTGCTCATGCAATTCAACAGTTGAAATGTCTGAAATGTGATTTACCCTAGTGTCATAGTCAGCCAGATTTAGAGGAGGTCGAATGGCTTCGACCTGACCTCTTTGAAGTCCGAGTAGGAGCTTTAGGCTGTGGAGGGGTGAGTGGCGTGGGATTTATCACACCTTTTCTGGTCGTTTTAGGAGCTGGACATTGCCCCTTGGCCAGTAATTTAGGTGCCACTTCCATTTCTGGTAGAATTTTCTCAACCTCCCTATTCCTGAACCAGATGGGTTCAATTGCATGGTAAATATCCTTCATATTGTATTTTCCCTCGGGTGTGTTGTGCCTTGGATCAAACAGCAACACTGTATTAGGAGATAAAACTTTTTGAACAACAAAAGGACCGTCTTTTCTCGGCACAAATTTGGCTGCAAATCCCTTTTCAGCATTGCTGATAGGATTCGCCCGTATGTAAACCTCATCACCAATTTCAAATCTGGTGACATTATCATCTGCATTATGTTTGTGTCTACAGATGTCCTGTGCATTTTCGAAGGTATCCATCGCTTCTAACAACACACTGGCCGAAAGTTAAAAAAAATTAGGACATGTTAGTCCTTGAAAATTTTGGAACCAGGCAAATGTTATGAAAACTCTTTAGGCTATCTTGTGGAGAGTGGGGATGCTTTCATAAAGGTTAGAAAAAAGGCGAAATGGCAGAGATTTTTTGAATGGGCAGTGTTGATGGCCTATCTCACTGCTGGCAATGCTAATTTCAATGCTTAATGGTGCTGTTGCATTGCTATTGCAACCTTACCCTTAAGGTCGCGATGCGGCACTCCACAGGGTTAGCTTGTGGGTGGTAATGTGCCGTGTAGTTTAAATTAAAACCACAATATAACGAGGTCTGCTGCATGACTTGTGAGATGAATATGGTGTGAGCTTTGCCATCGTGCATTGGGAACAGCTCCACATATCCGGTGGAAATGTCCTCTACAGACAGGACAATCGTGTTCCCAGCACCGGTGAGCGGCAAAGGCTTCACCAGATCGATGCTGAGGGCATCAAATCTGGGTTTCATTAGGGGGCTGGTGACGGCAGCTTTGTGTCGTACGCACGGAGCTTTAAATTTTGCACATTCAACACACTTGGAGACAAATATGGTGATGTCTTTGCAAAAGGCAGCCAAATAGAATTTTTCCACTATTTGACTGTGCATGCCTACGACACCCTGGTGTCCGGCATGTGGTTTATTTCCATAATTTCAGTTTTTAGAGAATCAGGCACAATTAGCCTGGGTGTTCCGACTCAAGATGGATGAGTCCTATGCAGGATTTCGTCCAAAACAATATATCCCTGATAGATCAGAGATGCGAACTCAGCATTGGGGTGATCCATGCTGTCCTTAATGGCAGTGATAATTTGTTTGCAGGTCTCATCAGCATCTTGTGCCAGTATGAATTCCTCCTTAGAGATGGGAGAGGATGCTGAGCACAGATGCTGTATGAGCATGATGGGCTCAATAAGTTTTCCAAATGGTGGGGCAGCAAATCAGCGATGGAATTTAATTTGCCCGGTACGTATTCAATGTCAAATTAAAATTGTTGCACTGCCAGGGCCCAACATGCAAGTCAACAGTGTGGATTGTTTAAGGTGATTAGCCACCTTAGGGGCCTGTGGTCCACATGGACCACAAAAGGCATTCCTTCAATATACGATCTAAATTTTGTGATTGCATAAATAACAGCCAGAGCCTCATGCTCTGTCACGAATAATTTCGCTTTGCGCTATTGAACAGCTTAGATGCATATTCAATAACTTTAAAGGGAGGCCCATCCCCCTGTACCAATGCTGCCCCCATGGCAACATCAGATGCATCTGTAAAGAGCCTGAAACCTTGCCCCAAATCCTTACCGCAAAAGGGTAGCATGGCTTGTGCTAAAAGGAAAACAAATTAAGAAAAGGTCATTCCTTGTTTCTTTTGGTTAGCCCCTCCCTATGTGGGATGTTCTGGTGGTGGCTGGGAGCTGGGAGTGCCATCTTGTGTACTCAGTAGGCCATCTTGTGTACTTTCGAGCAAATTCAGATGACTGCAATAAAATTTCTATTTTGATACTAGATGATTGTGGCGTAACTCATAGGATAGCATACCTTGCCATCAGCCCCCATGACTGAACCGAAACTTAAGCAAATGTAAATTACTTTATTAAATAACTTCAATGAGATCATGCTTACCGTGCACCCAGGGGATCAGAGGCACAAGAATAAATATTTAGTGTCATCTCAAAGCTTTTTCAAGAAACAGGTTGCACCACTTGGGAAAGGAGTTACCTATTATGTGGAATACCCATTTAGTGGTGGAGTTGTAGGAGATAGAGGATTCCCTTGGGATTTGTTGATGAGTTTTTGGCGCACTTGCAGGGGAAGTTGATCTCTGCATTTAAAAACTTGATAACGGAGGACTAAATTTTGATGCTAGGTTTCTCAGAGAAAGCATGGTGGCTATGTAGATCAGCGGGGTCACACACAATGTTTAGTTAAAGATTAGTCAAAGGACCACCTCAGTATGCCTATTTGCTGAGTACTGCAGGCAAGTTAGCAGCATATGTTTATGGAGTGCACTTAAATCTGTAAGGGATTTATTAAACGTATTTCTCCTAGACAGCAACATAGAGCAGTCAATTAGAAGATGCCTTAAGGATGGGGGCGATGAAGTTACAGTAGTCTTCAAACCAGGCAGTGGTATCTGACTAGTTTTTAGATCAAGTGAACATTTTTACTGTATAGAACAAGGAAAAGCTGGCTTATTCACTTACATTGGAGGAGGGTTGACCCTTTGCTTGAAGTCTCTATACTTGTCAAGCACTTGGATGTAATGAGGTATTTAATCTTGGCAAATGGTACCAGCTAGTAGTGTGACGATGCAGAGTGGAGTTGTTCCGGAGTTTTGGAGGTGGCAATGTCTTGTGTGTTCTGGCCGCTGCCTTTAGAATCTGGAGGGAAGCTACTGTCAGAGGTAGGAAGACTATGAAGAAGGGGTCCCCAGTGTGAGGACGGGCTCTGATCACTGAAATGGCCCAGATAACTAGTTGATAACGGAGCTATTACTCTTCTCTGCGACATGTGACTGCTGACACTTATGCTTGGAACCTGATGAGGATATAAGTTTGAGTGTAGGTTTGCAGAGACCAGTACGATCGCAGAGGCTAACCCTGTAGAGGAGTGCCTGAAGGTTTCTCTCTCCAAAACCACGGGGAAGTAAAACATTTACTAGCTGCTCAGGTTTACCAAGCGAAAAGTCGAGTGGCTCGGTCCATTTGCTGATATCCCAATCATTACTTTTTTTGCAAAATGTGTCTACTGACACTCGCTCTTGTGACATGTTGGGGACTCAAGTGTAAGTGTAGGTTTGCAGAGATATTTTGAACTAGTCGGCTCCCTAAGTGGGGAATGCCCTAGGTTTTTTAGACCTGAGGCTACCCAGAGGTGACGCTTGACTTTTTGAGTTGTGGTAGATAGTTAGAGGGGACTTAGTGGAAGCCAGCTTTTTCTTTGATAATTTGTTGGCCAATTGAGGTTTATTGAAGGCAAGAGGCCGAGATTGCTTAACTTTGTAATGTTTGATGTTCTTTACCAGTGCCTGATAAACGTTTATCTAAGAGTTTATCTATTTGTTCGTTAAACTATTAAAGCACTGATGTCGTGAATCTCAACTGGAAAGTAAGGAATGTAACAATCTATGTTACTTTTCCTGCTCACATCAGTAACATTTGCTGCTTCTTTACCTCTACAAGACAGGCTTCACGAGACAGACTTTAAACTCGATTGCTTCCGTAGTTTAAAGGCTGGGATTTGGGCTTGGACAATCTCTAGAAAAATGTCCATTTTTTCCAGTTATAGCATGCTAAATCATTACTACCATTTGAATACTGAGGTCATTGGTAATTGACTTCCTGCTGGGATTGCAGGAATCTTGGACCTGAAATGGGTGGAGGATATCTAGTAGCTTGATTAGAAGGTGGGTAGCTAGTATTGTATTGGTAGTTCCTATTTTGAAATTGAATAGGCTGAACACAATTGTTCATGGGTAGGTAGGACTGAGAAGTTCGATATCTGATGTTTTTCCCTGTCAGAGGTGCTCTCTTCATACAAATCATGAGCTTTCCTTTGCAAACGGTTGGACCTTCTCACTTGCATTTTGTTTTATATTAGCCAAATTCAAGAATTCTTAATGAGAAGTGATGTGAAGGCTTAAAAACTGCAGGAGGGCAGCTTTTACTTTTTCATATGAGGCAGCATCTACAAACTCTAGACAGTTGTGCCAAAAATCTGCAACAGCACCTTGGATTTTTGATTTGAGTGAAAATTCCCAACTTATCAAACCATCTTGTGTACTTTCAAGCTAAAAGTAGAAAAGTATCTATCTTGAAACTATCTTTGTTTGTGAACCTCTGGATGACCGTGGCATAACTCATAGGCGAGGATGCCATGTCATCTGTAGATGTTGTACCCATAACTGAAACTGATCCGGGAGAATCAGGCATTTTTACAATGAGAGAAGTTTCTTGTGAGACCAATTTTTGAAAAAAAAGCGCGCTAGGTTGCACTCATGGCCGAACATAAGAAAATATGGCGTCAAGTTTTTTACTTTTTTGTGTCATATTCATCAGGTACGTAAAACTGTAATGCTAATAAAGATGATTGGGACGAATGCATATACATAAAGTTCTCCTAGTCTTATTTTAATTGTACTATAGGTTCTTTAAATCTGAGCATTCGCTTCTGGGTGATATGCATGTGTGATTTGATTACTAATTCTCAAATCTTAAAATAATAATGCCAGTTTAAGTTTATTTACAAATGCCAGGCTTTCAGGTGCTCCATATTTATCAATAAAGTGAGTAATTCACAATTTAACTTCTATTACAGACCTTGTTTTTATAGGAAGTGCATCAACCCACTTGCTGAACATGCAAGTAAACAGAAGATACGTGTTTCTTGGGCATTACTAAAAGAGGACCTCAAATGTCTATTACTTCATTTCGTAAGGCACTTTTGTTATATAATTTACAAAAAATTTAGGTGTCAATGTAAATGCGTGTTACATACCTATAGCGTTGAATCTTCCTTTGATACTTTCACTTTCCGTCGTTTAAAGAATTGCAGAATTGATTCTAAAATGAGGAATAAAAAGTATAATCCATATGCAATTAAATGAAAGGCTAAGATATTGTGTTTACCCAATTCTTCCTGGCCACCCGAGAATACAAAACGCCGGATACGATTGATTAAAACTGCATCTATTGACTGAGCACAATCAGAGCACAATCACCACGGAGAACTTGTCTTTTCTTCACAACCACCAGAGCATAATGGTTGGGGCATAACCATTTGAACATAACCATCGGAGCACAGTCATTAAAGCAAACCATCGTAGCACAACTATTGGAGCATTACCATCGGAGCACAACCATTGGAGCACAAGAACATAATTTAGGATGAACTATTTTGCTGTGCATTTGTTAAAATGGCAGTATTTTAAGAACAAGACAAGGAACCTGTGGGCGATTTCCACCCTCTTTCATAAACTAAAACTATAGTGTCCTTTCAAAGAAGTCAAAAGGCCTTCACCCTGTGGCGAAGGCCATTTGGTCCCATTTTTAGCCAAAGTTCTTTTAAAATTGGAAGTTTAGGAGCTGCAGTGATCCAGGCAAAAACCAAGAAGAAGACTGCACGATAAAAAGGTAGCAATTTCTTATATTTTTTTGGGTATTATTGGCTATTTTCTTCAATGTCCGAAAAAATCCGCATTATTTCATACATATAATCAGGCATTATTTCGGACATTTACTCAAGCATTTTTTCGGAAATTTAATTTAGCTTTTTTTCTAAAATGTAATACCTTTTTAGCGTTTTTCTGTTTCTTTCAATTGCTTGAGAATTAAGTCAACATCGAAGTTTGAATTGCAGCTAAATATATTAAACTCTGGTTAATTACCAACTATTTTGCATAGGTGATAAAAACATGATTCATAGGTCAGATAGTAAGGCAGAAGTCACGTGATGGTGAGGCAAATCTGAATGGCTGCCTCAAAAAAAGTTTTATGTATCTTTCTTTTTTTGTTTACGAGGCATTTTAAAATGTGTTTCATAATGTTCCGAGCAGCTGAAAATGACCTACAGTGTGGTGCACTTGTGTGGAGTGAGGTACCACCAGAACACAAAATTAATTCAAATTCAAAACCATATTCACCAAACACAAACAAGACAAAAATGTATTATTTTGACATTACATATAATAATAAGCAAATCCCTTATCAACACACTGTCACAGGTACGGGTTTTATACTGAGGTTTTTTATTTTCCAAACGTGGTTTAGCCCGTCCCCTCAGTCTGGCCTTTTTGGGTTGGAGTGGCAGGTAATAATAAATAAGGCCTTTTTAGATGTCCATTTCCATTTCTTTATTTCACTCTACAATTCCCTAACTAATTCTGACATGAAACAAATTCCCTAAACTAAAACATACAACATGCTTTAATTAGCAAGGATTATCTAATTTATAACTACAGTACTGCTAACCTGACAAATCCTAACAATTCTGACATTGAGAGGTTTTTAAATCTCCCAATTTCCACTGTCCTAATGGATCTTCTGATATCTCGGACAGGTCTCACGTTTTTGTAAATAAAGTTGTTTGCTTAAAATGTTTTCTTCTTTTCCAGCTTTTAAGGAGTTTTCTTCCAGGACGTCATTTTAATTTGAAGTACAAATTTAGTAACGCGTTTTGAATAAAACAAGGTGAGTTCAAAAACTTATATTAAATGGCCGTTTATATTCGTTTCTCAGTTTCAAATTATAGAGTAAAAAATGGTGTTGTGGCATTACATACTCATCCAAACATCACATGTAAAAATTGGAATTCGAATTAAAGCAATGAGCATATCATTTACTGTTTGAAATTCACATAGAGGAGCCTAAGCCACCTACTTTCTTGAAACTTTGGTATAATACTGCATGAAAACACTTAAAAAACTTGGGCTTATATAGCCACCAGACTGAGACCAGGTGGTCTCTTAGAAATAGTCATACTATTAAGTATGACTATATTGGTGCTTGCCAGGACAGGTATGGATAAGATTCCATAAGATGCAATGTGCTAAACATTGGGGATATTCTTTAACAGGTGTTCTATAGGGTTACGTGGCTTGTGCCACCCTTTTGTATCTGGAGGAGCACCCCTGCTGGTGTCCCTTCCTAGTGTCATTTTAGTAATTAGCCTGGATATTTTGTCAGACTTCACTATGGGTGTCCCCCACCTGATACTTCTTAAATTTATTGGTTTTTTCAGCACCCTAGTTAGGGTGCGACCCTTCATAGGGTATTGACCCTCTTGTGGTCACTGCTGGTGTCTTAACACTTGCATATTCCCCTTCCCGTTGTTTCTATATGTTGGAGTTTGTTTACATGATGTTATCTAGTTTAGTTTCTGTAATACTCTAACTTGCCCCTTTCTGTCCTTTATATTTGAAATAGCCTTTGACTGAACGTCTGCCTTAACTGCACTGTTCCTTGTTTCACTGCACTTTTCCTTGTTCACTGCACTGTGGCTTCTGCTAATTTTCTCTCCTTGAAGTTATCTTCTGCTGGTGAAGTTTACACAAAATCCTCTTGAGATATTCTGAATTCTGCTATTCACAATTCAAGATAAACTGGTAGAAGATTTCAATCTTTTAATCTACTGCATCAGGTTGCTGTTTCATTTTTTTGCCATAGAGTGTCTCTTCTCTTTTCAGCATCTTAGTTTTGTTTCCCAAAAAATAGCGCCTTCCTATGGAGCATTGGAGAGGCGGAAGGCGCCTCACAATCTCAAAAAAAGAAGGGAAGGGAGGGAACAAAATATGTGGTAGAAATCAAAATCACAAAAATAAAAAGTATGCAAACGAAAAATTTGAATATAAATGCGAAAAAAAGTGAACAAGATGAAAATAAGGGACTACAGGGTTCCAAAAACAATGATCAACAATCGAAAAAAATGCATTGAAATTGAAAAATCGAAAATTCAGACTTTTGAAGATGCTACATTCTACATTGATCTTGTGGCATCTACTTGCGGTGTGTACGGTGCTGGCAACGTCCTTGGTTGGATTGTGAACGGTCCTGTCGGGGCACATCTGGTAGTGGCAAAAGAGGCTCGTCGATCGCTACGATATCGTATGGAGGATTGATCTGATGACACTGAGGGACTTTATCCTCCTGTTGATGTCGGTACACCTGGGCAGTACAATCAGGCATGTCCCCATACAGACGAGTGGCAAGGTGCTGTAACTGCATCTGCGTGGCATCATAGTGGCGTTCAAGATGCAAGACTATCATCTTTGGCCTGAAGTTCAGCTTTCAGCCTGATCTCCTTATTGTCGTCCTGAAGGTGGTAGACTGCATCACTGATGAAGCGTGAGAAGGTTGTTTGGTGAAGATTGGAAATGGATGTCAGTTGATCGACGGAAACTGGGAATTCTGTTCCAATAACAGAACTCTGCAGATCACTGACCGCCGCAAAACTGATCATGAAAGGCCTGCAGAAGCTGGAGATTACAAATGATGCTTTCAAAAGCTTTGGGGCCAAAACGGGCAATTAAGGGATGACTGGCAATGCAAAATGCTCGTTTGGTGGATCTAATATGTGGCATATTGCGAGGGTCATTTTCCAAAGGCTGATAATGTGTGGAGCAGCTTAGTGCAGGATTATCTTTGAAGCAGGTCGGAACAGCAGGGTCCTTGGAACATCCAGGGACAGCTGGGTCGGCAATTGGTGATGATGGTGCAGAGGCATGTGTCTTGCTGGATTGCATCTTAGACAACATTTGGCAGTCCATGGTAGATTTGCCTTTAGTTTTCCTACATTTCCCAGGTATGGGAGAAGGAGAACGTGAGGCAGCGTCCTCAGACTCCAGGAAACGATCGTTCTCGTCGAGTGGAGAGATGGCAGCTATATTTCGAATAATTAAAAAACTGATAGCACTTTGCAGCACCAAGTGTTTCACTACTTTTCCATTACTTGGGTTCATTTCCTGGAAATCTGATGGGGGTATTCACTTCAGATAATAATTCGGTGTGTTTTATCAAAAAACCATCAAAACTAACAATTGAAACATTTTAGTTTTGTAGAATTATGTCTTGAATTTCAACTGGAAAGCAAGGTATGTAACAATTTAAGGTCTTACCTCCCCTGCTCACATTCAGTACAATTTGTCACTTTTTATCCTCTACACATAAAAAAGTTTGCAAGATTTCCTTTGTACCACATTACGAACTTACTTCATTCATTGTCTATCCAATTGTAAAACTTTACAATTTCGTTTTCAGTAAATATTGAACTTTTTTTTAAAATGCATGCATGCTTGTATGTATGCACCCTTAAAACTTGCAAATTAATCTTCAGAAAAGTTTCAATAATTTCGCAAATATATCCTATATCATTTGTCCTTTGGAAGAGTTCAAAATTATTCAAATTTGTCCTTAGAAAAGGTGAAAAATTGTACAAATTTGTCAATTGTGTATTACTAGTATACGCTGATATGCCGGTAGTTCAAGTTTAAAGTTTTGTCGAGTCTTAGATTCATAGCTGAACTAATGAAATGCATTACATTCGTTAATTCTATCATAAATTAATTTGTGAAGATTTCACTTACAGTATTGAACGAAACACTCAACGTCGCGTCTAGTGTTTCATGGGTAAAATAAAATGCTCCATGCATTCTCCAAGACGTCCTCCAACCCCTGAGCAAATAGGTGAACCAGGAAGGGGCAAGGCGCACGATCCAGAATCGAGATCTGCATTCGGAATTTCACTCCAAATCCAAATCTTGAATTAAACTTTTTGGATACGAAATTAAATCGGAAATCAGGGCCCACAGTCACCAGTGATGAAATAATGCGCATAGCGGTGATATTTCATAAAAACAATAACTTCATTTTAATTGGGCTAGGCTACATGTAATCTTTATAGGCTTTTGAAATTGATAACATCCCTAGGAGATACATGCTCTCAATTTCCCTTTGATTCTGGGAACTGATTTTATTTGACATTTTTATCCCCAAGTAAAGTTGGAGTTAATGGTGTTATAAAAGTTAAGGTCACGCTAATAGCTTCATATAATAAAACAGATTACCAAATTACCCGGCCTTTCCCAAGTGCTAGGTTTTCTCAGAAGCTTGGGGTTTTTTCACACGAATTTACCAAAATGGTAAATGGACTGATTTATGTTTATATGAGGCAGTGAGTATAGGATATTTCAATTTTATTGAAATTATTAGTTCTTGTTGCATTGCTCGCAGCTATGTGACAATCCTACCCTTTTGGTACACGTTAGCAAATTCTCCTACAAGACCATGCATGCTAATGTGAACTTAAATGTTAATGGTAGTGGTAATGGTTAGTGGTATGGCTCGAGGGTTCTGGTTGATTTCTGTTTTATTCTGTAGCATGAATTGGTGAGTTGTACTCTCCACCGAACACGAGTAAAAATAACGTCATGTTTGCACTGTTTTTTAACGCATTCATCATGCGCGTAACTAGGTATACGCAATCGTCCCAATCATCTTTGTTAGGATTGCACAATTCTCCCAGTCTTATTTTTATCGTACTATTGCTTCTTTCAGCCTCGGAGTTCGCTTCAAGGTGATATATTAGGAATTGATGAAGGGTATCGAAATCCATAAATAATACCTGGTTAAGTGCATTTACAAATTATTTGCTTCGATCTGTAATTATCATTTCAGGCGCTCCATATGTATGAACAAAGGACGCAATAAACAATGAAACTTCTTTTTCAGATCTTGTTTGCATGGGTTGTACCTCAACCCACTTGCTAAACATGCAAGTAAACATAATTATGTATCTGTTGTTCTTAGGCGTCACTCTAAATGGACTGAACATGTCTATTACGACAACTTGCAATAGATGCGATGGTTTAAGTGCGGAGGCCACGGTGTTGTTGTCTTTGCCTCTCTGGTAAACATCTAATTCAATATTTAAGCAATAACTAACTAGGCAATATTTGAGATTATGGTGTATGCTGTTATTAGCGGTATTCAAATTAAATGGAAATTTCATCTGAGTGGAGATTTATAGCAGGTAGCCTGAAATGAAATGTTAACTTTTAATCCTTGCAACGCAGTTCCACATAATGCTTGAGTTATTTAATGATGTTATGGAAATAATGCATGGAAGTGAACGATGGATAATCGGTCAAATTACACGTATAGGCCTATGTAGTAGTTAGATAATGCATTATACCATAAATACGGAATTAAGCACCGGACCTGTAATAGCCACCTGCCTTTAATGGTCGCCGGGGAAAGAGGGTTAACCGTATTGTATAGTATAGTGTATACTACATTGTATATTGTATTTATGAAAAGTTCCGTTTTTTAACTATTTGTAAATTTATGTTTAGTTTTTTTTCACCGGAGGTTTATACCGACGGAAACATACACGTTGTAATGTTTTACGAGGTATCAGTAGGTTTATGGGAGAAATAAAATAATTTATTCCATCGAGGAAAGGGCAAAATGGCCGCTTTTGTTGTACTGTCCAAGTACAACGAACACGGAAAACGATATCTCCGAAAAATCACCGTAGATCACTGGCTTAGTGTTTCCTTACTATATCAGGATTCCGAAGATTTGGAATAGCTGTAAGAGAAATCTTGAAGGCAAGGTGAGTCTTAATTTTAATTTATCTTAAAAGAAAGAACAGTTTATTCAAAGTTAAAACGTGTTTACAAGAAAAAAAATATTGATTTTTCGACAATATGAAAATTGAACGAAAAATTCGAAAGGATCTGTCTCTTCGTAGATTTTTGTGGCCCTTATATACGTTTAGCTCGGATATTTCTTCTTTTCCAGTGTCCAATCAGACGTGTGGCTGAGATCCAAAACACATGGAATAGGACGACAAAGGACACAGACAAAGATGATATCTTCCCCCAACAGATAGCATTAAGGGTAATTATAAAGAGTGTTGCAAATTGTCTAAAATTTGATTATTTCTAGGCCTGAGTGCTGCAGCTTTATGGCTGTCATAAAAGCACTCAGGAGGGGGAGGTAAAACATTCCCAGATGGGGAACGCATTTCCCCTTAAATTCTTCCCCCCCCCCCAGATTATGGTCCACAAAGAGGGCCAAAATCTCCAAAAAAAAAGGGTAACAAAGGTAAAAATAATGCAGGCAAAAATGAATATAGAAAGATAAAACAACAAAATAAATGCAT
This sequence comes from Megaphyllum sjaelandicum, assembly GCA_034698745.1. Classification (NCBI taxonomy): domain Eukaryota; kingdom Metazoa; phylum Arthropoda; class Diplopoda; order Julida; family Julidae; genus Megaphyllum; species Megaphyllum sjaelandicum. The sequence goes on along the minus strand of JAQGBX010001266.1, from coordinate 11,889 downwards.
GTTGAAAGGCAGGAAAGTAATACGACCTGGAAATCAAAAGAATTGAAGAACATACAAAATTTTGAAGATGGAACACAGTTCTTCGTAGTCCATTCGTGTGTGACGTATAAGCAATTTTCCGCGGCTGCGACCACATCCTCTGGCATGCTTCGGATCCGAGTGCTTCCGACGCATGGTAGGGTGTGGAAAAGGACGCAGTGGAACATCAATGTTGCTGCCAAATCCGCCCGTACCTGAAGACCACGGTCGAGCTGGGGCTGCGTCTGGAAATCCTCTCGGACGAGATAAGATGGCTGGTGGGTGAAGCTAGTAGATTCTGGCGTCCTGTCGGCATTACAATCCGCATAATGAATTCCCTAGAACTGTGGTGGATCCCTGACTTGGCCTTGTTGTAGGGCGGCATAGTGACGAGCTACGCTGTCACACTCCCTGGCAATGGTGTTGCAATCACATGCATATTGATCCCTTTCACGTGCAATAATATCACGTTCAAGGCAAAGGGCAGCGTTTTCAGCTTTTACGGTGCTGAATCTTAAATTGTCGTGGGCGTACTTTTGGACAAACTCTTTGATGGCATTGGTATAATGTTGGTAAGCGAGATCAGACGACATTTTAAGAGATTCAATGGTGATGGAATACGACGTCCCAACAGCAGTAGAAACGAGCCCTTCCATGGTTGCACGGCTCTCAAAGTTAGCTAACTCAATATGCTTAAATGTCCTCGGCTCACGTGCAGCACAATGTTTCATCCAACACAGAGTCCCAAACTGGCGACTGCCCCTCTTTTATGCCTATTATATACCAGATGGTATGACCTATGACATAAGGTCAATTATCCTTGGAATGGTGCAACATATCCCTAGTTGGGAGATGTTTTCATCTCCCAGTGAGTGAGATCCACCTTATGGGTTATGATGTTGGTTGGGGTCAATGTAGCCAGAGAAAGAGCAAAGACCCTGTGGAGGTCCAATAGTGCTTGTTCAACTCTGATTTTCACAGGTTTTTCCAAGTGATTTCGATCCAGTTTTTCCCTGACTTGAGCTGCATGTACGACCTCATATCTCTTTTAGCCAAAGTTCCGAAAGCATAAATCCTCTTGTATTTCACAGAATCGTCTACAGCGGTCATGGAGATTGGATAGGTGGGAGAAACAACTTGATTTGTTGTAGGGTGTTAGATCAGATTCATAATGCGAATTAGATCTTGCCCCACAAGAATGTCACACATATCAGACAAAGCAACAGGGCTAACAAACACACTGGTTTGTATTTTTTGCATGCCCATATGGAGTGGCAATTCAATCCGTTGAGTCAGAAGAAAAGGTTATCCTGAGACCGTTTTTGATGTAATCGAAATAGGGATCTTTGTTACCTTAAGACCTTTATTTTGTATTTTATTAAAAAATGTTTGGCAAATCAGTGACTGTTGCACCTGTATCAAATACCATTAGTGCACCGACATTGTGAATTTCAACAGGAAAGTAAGGAATGTAACAGTCAATAGAATTACTCTCCTTGCTCACGTCCAGTAGCATTTGTTGCGTTTTTGCCTCCTTTAGACGGGCTCCTCGAGAATGAGGCTTTAAACTCGATTGCCCCCAAAGTTTAAATATGGCTTTTGTAGCAGAGCTGCGACATTCTCTAGCAAAATGCCCATTTTTTCCGCAGTTGAAACAAGCCATGGTACTATTAACATGGCCAGCCGTAATTGCTAATTGTGATCTTTGGTTTTCAAATCGGGACCTTGCTTGTGGGTATCTGGGAACTTGAGTTTGGTAAGGATTCCTGGATGAAGGATTTGGTGGAGGATATCTGGAAAATGAATTTGAATTCGGAAATCTTCCATTATTCACATAAGTTCTTCCTTGATTTGACGGATTCTGGTAGGAGTTATTAAGCGTTTGTCGTAATGGCATGGTAGTTGAGTAAGGTTGACCTCCTCTAGAGTTTGATCCCAAAAAGCGATGAAAACATACTGCAGCACTATGTCCAAATTTAAGGCAGATCTGGCACATTGGCTCATTAAATTGATGAGCTCTTCGGTCCATGTACTGGACTGGCGGCATGCCCTGTTGTGGTTTATTACCTTTTTTTCTGAGCTGCCATCATCGTCGCTTCTAGATGAGAATTGGGCAACCACAGGACATTTGGAATGATTTGCCTGTTTGCCATTATCTCGGTGTCTAGAGTTATCCTTTCCCCTAGAATTATCACGATTCCTTAAATTTTCTCTGCTTCTAGAATTATCCCGACTTCGATTCGGATGTTCTTCAAATTTTGGTGAAAATTTTTTTTAAAAGATCCCTCTGTTTTTCCTAAAGTAGCGATTTGCTTTTGAAGGCGTTCCATTCCAGATTCCCAGTTTGCCATCTTATCAGCTAGAGCCAGTATGGCTGCTGTTTCAGTACCACTTTCCTTAGTAGTAACGAAGCTAACCTTTCCTTTTTCCAAAATAGGAGCACTGATTTCTAAAATTTCTGCTTGTTGCACGGCATCTTCTATTTTATCTGCGTTTTGTTTAATAACATGGTCAGCCTATTTATGCAACAGACCGGCCTGAAATTGTGCCAGTGGTGTTTCTATCTGAAGGAGTTTCTCCATACAAGTCATGAGCTTTACGCATCAACCTGTTTCCAAATGCACATACTTTTTCATTAGCTCCTTGCCTAACATTGCTGAATTCAAGATTCCTCAAAGAGAAAGGTTGTGATGGCTTGAAGAATTGTAACAAGGCAGCTTTAACCTCATTGTAGGATGACGCATCCACAAATTCTGGACAATTATGCCAGAAATCAGCTGCTGCTCCTTGAATTTTTGATTTTAATATGGTGATGGCTAATTCATCAGGCCACTTAGCAAATATCCTTGCTGATTTAAAAATACGCAAAAAGGTATCAATTTTGAAACTGTCCTCATATGTAAATCTCTGAATAACTGTGGCATAGCTCATAGGCGAGGATGCCATGTCATCAGTGCCAGTGACTGAAGCAGAACCTGAAGAAGTAGGCATGTTGATTAATCAGAAGCGACAACAAGTACTTTTATTCTGTATCCGATTCGTCCTCACAGTCCAACTCTGATTCGTAATCCGACTGGAAATCTGAATCTATCTCAGGAAACTCAGGAGACAAAGGTGGTGACCCGACTGATGGACTCGCAGGCGACCAACAGATTCCCCGATAATCACTAGGTGATGTAGCAGACAATGCTGTAGGGATTTCAGCAAGTAATTCCTCAGACAACTCAGCTGAAAACTCAGGAGACAGTTCCGTAGGTAGCTCGGCAGGTATCTCGGGTGATGGGCTCAACTGAGGAGATGGAGCAAAATTAAAAGGGCTGGTTGCATTGGCCAACCCCTGGAAGCAAGGTGGAAGTAAGCTGGTGCGAAACCAATTGTGAGTACTGTTGAAGCAGACTCATTTATCGTAATCCACTTCTTCTCGTGTAATAAATTCCACCAATCTTAAAGGTGTTTTGAATGGGAGATCTTCGGTAATGCCTATAATGCAGACCAATGGCAGGTGGAAATAGAATGTAATTGAACCAGTAAACACTGCCGGAAAGAATATTAACTGGAAGTGATCCAAATTGTCGAAGGGAGTGAACCTTATTGCTTGTTCCTGTGGCACAGTTGCAAAAACTTTAACATCCAATCTGTTATCTGGTTCCAAACAGGTGGAAAGTGGAGCGAACAGAATATACGACCAAGTTTTACACTTTAAAGGCAAAGGGTAAAATGCCGAAGGGGAGTTTCGAAAGAAAACTGGTTGAATGCGACTAGCACCAATTGTTCTAATGCTCCCCATGAAATAAAGTCGATAACCAAAAGACAATTAAAACAACAAAAATTATTTTACAAGCAGAAACAATTATTTCTGCTTGTCCCCACCTTTTGCTGTTAGCCAAGGATGCTTTAAGTATAACTGTCCAAAGATGCCTTGTGGTCCTATTTAAAGGTTCTGCAAGTATTTAACTTTTGGTAAACATACACAAAAACAATGTCGAAATCTGATCAACATAAACAAACTTCAAGTCAAATTCAGCACGTAAACATAAATTCCACATGAACAAATAAATGCATAAAAAGTAAAGATATTTAAAGCAGATATAAAAACACCATAAGTACACATAAAACCTATAACAAGGAGTACTAAGTCAAAAAAAACTACATACTTAGTCAAAATTAGTTAAGTTTTTATTGCTTGTAGTGTGCTTTATGAGTCAGCCCTGTAAAAGTTCAAGAAATTCCAAAAAAGTTCGAATTTTTGTAAAAAAGACGGTCTTTCTGACTTGCTCCGGCCTTAATGAGCTGCACTCGCAAGATTGGATAGTAAAATTACAAATTTTCGAGAAAGACAGACTTTATGCATTGCCCACGGACTTCATGAGCTGCCCTTGTTTCCAAAAAGTCCTAAAGCAAGAGCGCCGTTGTTTCCAACCTCCTTGGTGAGTGAAGTAGGAATTATTTAGTTCCTCTCTTGTTTTTGTGCTGGGCACATGGCTCTGGGAGCTGTATTTCAACGAAATTTAACCAAAATATTCGTTTTAAAGCCTGGATAACATACAAATAAGGTAAGAATTTAAAATTTATTCATGAATTAACCAAAATCGCATGTAAGTTAAGGTAATTATGGTCCTTCTGCAGTCATCAGTATCAGGTGCAAAATTAGGCTTAAAGACATGGGCAAAATTTTTCCAAAAACCTTAAAATTTTCACAAAAATAACGTTACTAAATTTCTAACTAAAGACGTAGAGCTATCTCTGTAGTATTTACTACAGTTACCAAAAAATTTTTTTTTCTTAATGCGGGATGTACAAATTTTTTAACTTTTTCGGGAAATCAAAATTTTGCACCAGAATGGTTGAATTCAAGGTAAATTTTCTTTAATTTTTCACTAAATAGTGAGGAGAACTAACCTCACTTCTTTTAAGACCTCTCCCGAAAATTGCAAGTTTCCAATAGCTACCACAAATGTTCAAAAACCGAAATTATCCTCTAAGGGAAAAATGTCCCTGCTAAACACAATTGTAGGAATAAGTCATAAGCAACAAGTCCCTGCTAAACACAATTGTAGGAATAAGACATAAGAAACAACAAGAGCACTTTATGAAAATTCAGGGATTTTATCCGGATCTAGAATAGGAAATTAACTTCATTGACCCAATCACAATATCATCCAACATTTGCAGGGGCTCCTCTGACATATTTTGTATAAGAAAGTTGATATCTGTGAAACCGTTTCCGGAAATTGGGTTCTGGCGTAGGGTTTCAACGACCTTCCACGGTTCAATTCCTTATAATTTGGGGAAATTGGTTAATTTTCCAGCTATTCCTGGAGGAAATCTAACTGATACATCTGTTTCAATAACAACTACTCCTCGTGGCTTAATTAGGACATCCCTAGCACTAGATAAAGTACAAATGTTCCCTGGATCAACAATGGGGAAAATTGCAACTAGAGAATTGAGCGGAAATTTCACAGGATCCATGTTACTGAAAAATGAAATGCAATCCTGTCGACTTTGCCATTTTTTGTCGTACCAGAGAATAAATAATTTTCTACTTTTTATTTCACCAATACAAGAGAAGAGAGGTGGCCTGGTTTAAACGAGTGGCAGGTTTAATAGTTATTCAGGCCTTAAATTAAAAGAAATTAAAAGAGACTTGCATTCCACTTTTTGTTTCATTCCCAAAAACCTTTATTTTTGGATTACAAGCAATACATGTAAGAAGATAGTCACCCCCAGACTGCGCCAATGGGGTGATTTTTCCACCCGCTTTTATTGCAGTCTGGGGGTGCGGATGGAGGTGAGGGGGTGGTGCGGACGAAGGCCGCCATTTTTATTTTCAATGTATTTTTTTTGTTTTATATATTTTATTGCCTTAATGGTGTTTCGTATATCAATTAGTTGTGGGGTGCTGCCATGTAAATGGGTTTGGGGAATGACCGGTAAGGCTGCGAGGGAGCGGGGATTACAATGGTTTCTATTGGAAATAGATGGCCCAAAAATAACGAAAAAAAGGACAATAAAATCAAAAAAAACAAAACCATGCATATATAAATGGGAATAAAAGGCACCTAGCACGCATTACAAACGGAATTAATTGTTTTCAATCATGCAGGGTGCCACAAAAATGCAGAAAGATTAAAAATGGCTTGAAACATGTACCAAAAAGTGTTTCTCATTATCAAATGCAAGAAATTGTTAAATATAACATTAAAACGTGCGAAATCCTGCAATATAAATTTTTCTTGATGTATACAGTGCTCTATAAAGAAGATAAAGATTATACTTTTTGCCTTGGGAGTACGCTACATTTACAATAGAATACATAGTGGCACAAAAATAACTTTAAAATGTAAGTAAATCAACAATTATGAAAAAAGACACACTTAAAAAAGCAATCAAGGGTGCATATTATATGTAACACATGGAAATCATTGTTTTTAAGGGTACAGGGTATTCCAAAACAGTGGAAAAAAGAAAAAAATGCTAAAAACATACCAAAATGGGTTTTAAATAAATAATAAATTGTGAAATGTAAAATACTCAAAAACATGCAAAAGCTTTTTAAATACATTTCCCTTGATGTACAGGGTGCCATAAAAATGCAGAAACATGTAAACTTGCTGAGAACACGTATACATTGAAAAGTGAGCTAAATAAATAAATGTGGAAAACTATGAAATATAATATAAAACATGCAAATTGCTGTAACATACATTTTTGTTGATGTGCAGATTGCAGCAAAAAGGAGATGAACATTATAATGTTTGTCAAGAGAGTTTAGTTGGAGAAATGCTACATGGATATATGGCAAATTGTTATAATGTTAACGTGTATATATCTCTGCTGCACATGTAGACTTGTAGTTTCAGCCAGCAAACGACTTCAATGGTTCATATGCATGACTCAAATGATATTTTTCAGCCAAGTAGTAGTTTGAACACAGACTTGGGACAAAACGTCCACGAGTGGCTAAAAATAATGGTTTGGGGGGAGCATTGGTACGTGTTCCGCTTTTATTGTTGTTTTTTATAATTTAAATGGCGTGATATACTTATAAATGAGTTAAGGTGCTGGAATGAAAATAAGGAAAACACTTGTTAGGCAATAAGGGGTATTTTAATTACGTCTATAGGAAACTTACGATTTGTAAAAAAACGATAAATTACAATTAAATCAAAAATAATGATAAACCAAATATTTTAAAGGTAATAAAGGGCACCTAGCCAAAGTTTCTCGCACTAATTTAGTTAATAAAGTTTCAAAATGTTTATATTGAATATTTTCCTGATTCGATTTTAAAAAATCGTGGATAACATATAGGCAGACTTCAATTTTGGCATTGTCTTTGTCAGGGAAATTTAATATAAAACCGATTTTAAGTTCAAAAACTAACTTGAAATAAACAAAACGAAAAGTTTAGAAAAAGAGCCAAAAACACTCCAGATACCGGGCAATAAAGATAATAAAGTATTCCAAATTGCATCTGTATAAGTGGGTAATGCAATATCGCACGTATGAGTTTTGTAGAGGTGAAGACAAAAACAGTACGATAAAGTACTCACTAGCATCAATTACTATTCAAATATGCACGTTGCTAAATGAGAACTATTTCAAGCAGAAAAATATGATACCCGTGTTTTTCGAATGTTTCAGAGAGATTTAAAGTTTGAAAAGAATATTTAAGGTAATGTAATATCAGAACAATTTAAAAAAAATGTAAACATTTTCTGAAGACAAACATGAAAATTTTTCCAAAGTTTGTCACACTAATTTAGTTATAGTTTCAAAATGTTTATATGTTAATGCTGATTGTTTGTTGCAAACATGCAAAGTTTATAAATTTGCATTAATTAAAAATAAAATAAAATATAAAAAAAACAATGTACATTTTATATTATTTACGGACAATATACTAAAACGTTACATATGCATGGTTATAAAATTAAATGTTAATTGCACCAAACTCATCTGGCAGGTCGACGTCTGGGTTAAAAATCCCATGATCTTTTACATCCCAGTCCTCCACAGTGGAATCAGCCACTTGCACAACAACCTGTGCTGATCCCAAAACTTGTCTTCCTCTTGAAGCTTATTCATATAGTAAGAAAAGCAAATGAATTAGTGCTAAATAGGTATGGCACTTTGCAGCACCAAGTGTTTCACTTACCTAAAATCCTGGAAATGGCGAGTTTTGATCGCTCACATATATAATGGTGATCCATTACTGCAAATGCCGCATCTATGTCCATTTCTTGGACATCTTCTGATGGGCGTAGGCACTTCAGATAATGGTTTAGAGCACTCCGAACGGCACTAATATGCATAAAATCAGTATCATATGCATAGATCCGATGTGTTTTGTTCAAAAAACCACCAAAACTAACAATTAAAACATTGTGGTTTTCTCCATCAAGTTGGGCCACTGCAGGGGTAGTGTAAACCGATGCCATTCCGATCTTTAAATTCACGGTGAACAGAAACCTCAAACGTAGAGTCACCAACGGTGCAATGGCAGCAAATGTCAAATCTTTCTCAGACCCCAAGTGCAGGTTCAGATACATTTTATGGTATCAATAAACTATTTAGCCCATCAATCATACACATTATATAACGCTTTTAAATTAGTTTCATGTAATAAAACAAAGTGTTGAAAACAATCAAGAAATTATGGTTTCCACAGGTGAAAAAGTTAATCTGCACGTCAGGCTGCTTTTTTATTTCCCACACAATAAATGGTTTACCTGACTTTTGTAGTTTTTTTCTTTTTTAAAAAAACAAGGTAATCAAAAATGTTTTTAAGGTAGAAACACAAATAGTTATCAGGGTTCCTTCAGAAATTTAATATTTCACTTCCATTGCCTGTTTCTAGGTTTCAAAATGTTCTTATGTTAATGCTAATTTTTCGTTGTCCAAACTGCCATTAGTAAACTTCGACATATATTGAATATTCTCCTAATTCGATTTTACAAAATTGTGTGAATATTTTCCTAATTAGATTTTACAAAAGTTTGGATAACAAAAGGCTTACGTCAATTTTGACATTGCCGTTATTAGGGAAGTTTTTATATAACCTGGAACAGTCATGAGCTATTCCGGTAACAAATTTGCAAAATGTTCAATAGTTTCAGATGATAAGTTTAGATCAACAGGTACCAAGGACATACTGGCAAGATTGCCCATGTTTTCCGAGTGCAAATTTGCAACACAATAAAATTTTTTCAGCACACAACTCTGCAAGATATGTAACTTTTTTAATCAAAAATGCAAAGAGTTATAAACTTTTTAATTGTTTTGAGGGCATGCAAGTTGTTATTAATTTCGAGGAAACTTCTAGAAATGTATACATTGCCATTAGGCAAACTTGTGTAATTGGCCAAAGCTAATCGCACTACTTTAGTGAAAGTTTCAAAATGTTGATATGTTAATTATCATTAGTAAACTTTGTAAATATTGAATATTTTCCTAATTAGATTTTATAAAATTGTGGATAACATAGACTTACATCAATTTTGACATTGCCTTTATTAAGGATTGTTTTTTATGTATAACCTGGAACAGTCATGAGCTATTCTAAAAACCAATTCGCAAAATGTCAGCAGTTTCAGTGGATAAGTTTATATCAACTGTTTTCCGAACACAAATTTGCCACACAGGCACTATTAAAAATTTTCGCAATACAACTTTGCAAGATTTGTAACTTTTACTAACAAAATGCAATATATTAACCTTTTCATTGCACAAGTTTTAAAGATGTTCAAATGGTTTTGACGACATATGTACATGACTTCAGATCTTTGCTACGGAACAATTTTAAAAAAAATGTAAACATTTTCTCAAGACAAACATGTAAAATTTTCCAAAGTTTCTCGCACTAATTTAGTAAAAGTTTCAAAATGCTAATAATGAATATTTTCCTGATTCGATTTTACAAAATCGTGGATAACATAGGCATACTTCAATTTTGGCATTGTCTTTGTCAGGGAAATTTAATATAAAACCAGCAAAAGTCATGAGGTAATCCGATGGTAAATTCGTGCATAATGTCAACAGTTTCAGTGGTTAAGTTTGGATCAACTGTTTTCCGAACACAAATTTGCCACACTATTAAAAATTTTCGCAATACAACTTTGCAAGATTTGTAACTTTTCCTAACAAGAAATGTAAAGTTTAACAAAATTTCCAATTGTTTTCGAGGGCAATTACACGCGAGTTGTAATCATTTTCGAGGACATGTTTTTAAAAATGTTTGCAATTCCGTTAGACAAACTTGTGTAAAGTCATGAGCTAATCCGATGATAAATGCACAAAATGTTTAACAGTTTCAGAGTGTAAGTTTGAATCAACAGTTACCGTGTAATACTAGAAAAATTGACAATGTTTTCCGAGCAAAAATTTACGACATTATGAAATAATATTTATGCAATGCAGCTTTGCAAGATTTGTAACTTTTTCAAACAAAAATGCAAAGTTTTATAAAAATGTCAACCATTTTCGAGGAATTAAACATGTTGACATTTTCGTTAGACAAACCTGTAAAATTGGCCAATGTTTCTCGCACTAATTTAGTACAAGTATCAAAATGCTGATATGTTAATGCTGATTTTTCGTTTTTTCTAAATTGTCATTAGTAAACGTTGACAATATCGAATATTTTCCTTATTCGATTTTACAAAACCGTGGATAACATATAGGCATACTTTAATTTGGCCATTGACTTTGTAAGAGAAATTTATCATAAAACCTGGCTAAATTATAAGCTAATCTGATGATAAATGCACAAAATGTTTAACAGTTTCAGAGTATAAGTTTGGATCAACAGTTACCATGTACATACTGGCAAAATTGCTCATGTTTTCTGAGCACAAATTTACGACACTATGAAACATTTTTTTTTCAATACAACTTTGCAAGATTTGTAACTTGTCCAAACGTAAATGTAAAGTTTTATAAAATAGTCAATTGTTTTCGAGGGCATATGTATGCAACTTACAATCATTTTCGAGAAAAAATTTCGAAAAATGTTAACTTTTTTTCTTTAGAAAAACTTGTAAAATTGTCCAAAGTTTCCTGCACTAATTTATTAAAACTGAAAATGATCATACGTTAATGTTGATTTTTCGTTTTTTTAAAATTATTTTTGGCAAAGTTTGCAACAAAAAAATCATTATTTTCTTGTGTTGATTTTATAAAATCATGGATAACATTTGTTTTTTTCAGATAATGTTTCTATAAAATCTAGAGAAAGCATGACCAAGTCCGAGGATAAATTTGCAACACTTTCGACAGTTTCTAAGGACGAGTTTGTCTCTTGAGAAGTTATACTGAGGATAAATTTTAAAAATGTTGCCATGTTTTTCAAGCACAAATCTACAACATTCTGAAATATTTTCATACTACAAATTTTTAGGATTTTCAGCCTTTTACAAACCCAAATTTGCAAAGTTGTTAACATATGTATGCTCTTCAAATCTTTTTTTCGACGACAAATTTTCAAAATTGTTTACCTTTCATAAAGATAAACTTGTAATATTTTTAAAATGATCATATGTTAATATAAATTTAGTTGTTTTTTTAAATTATTAACAGTATATTTTGACAAATATTGACAATTTTCCTGTAACGATGTTACAAAATCATGGATGGCATTGACATTTATCAATGTTGACATTGTATTATTCATTGTCAAAGAAATTTGTTGTAAAACATTTGAAATGTTATGAGTTATTCTGATGATAAATTTGCAAAAAAGTTTAAACAGTTTTAGAAAACAATAAAAGTTACAAAATGGTTAAGTTACCTTGGAAAAACTAGCCAAATGTTTCGTTTTCCGAGCACAAATTTGCAACATTTTGAAATATATTTATAAATCAAATTTTT
>JAQGBX010001265.1:0-26173 GCA_034698745.1 Megaphyllum sjaelandicum | reverse complement strand
CATACAGGTGTGCGACAACAGGAAACATGCCGACAACCCACCTCTGTCTCTCTCGGGGACTCTCTAAATCACCATAATGCCTCGGCGCGGTGATCAAAACTAAACTAACTAAACTAAACTAACTAAAATTAAATAGCCCACCATCTGTTAAATTTGATGATATGGTGCTTTCCATAAATTTGATAAATTTGTTTAATTTATTTGCATAATTCCAGTAGAGAATATTAATTTTTAACTTCTAATGTATTCTTTCTAATAGTATAAAGTTGTCAATAAAATTTTTAATTCACCTTGCTGTGATTCTTTGTTCAGGTATCACCTGGAGAAACAGCTTTAGCCTTCTACACAGCAACAAATCCCACTGACAGGCCGATCACGGGTATTGCCACTTACAATGTGCTGCCTTTTGAAGCTGGTCAATATTTTAACAAAATACAGGTGTGTTTTGGTTATTTTTGTACTAGGTTGAGAGAACGTTCTTTTTGTAGTTGCTTGCTCCTGATTTTGTAAATACAATATTGCAGATATCATTACAGTTATAACAAACCAAAAGTCAATAATATTTCATTGTTATGTTATTTAGTGTTATGGCATGCTTAAGCATTTTATAAACATATTTGCAATGATTAAAACTATTCAAAATGGTTTATTGTTATTAGGAAAAACTGAAAGATAGTTCAGTTTATTAAGGACTGAATAAAAATGTACAAAGTCGGAAAATCGTAAAGTTCAGATTAAGCTATTAAAAGAATGCCATGTTGCACCAACAGTTTTTCCATGTTAATTGCTAAAAATAACTAATTTGCTCACCTATCAAACCACCTATGCACATTAAAATGCATCATGCTTTAGTGCTCTTTTTATAATTTAACATCTATCTTCTTAAGGCTAGCTATTAATTATTAATTTTAGATACAAAGCATTGATTTTGTTACGTTTTTTTTTGTTAAATAATTTTGGTGCAGTTTTTTAAGCATTGTTTATGGTCATTTCAGTGCTTTTGCTTTGAAGAACAAAGGCTTAATCCTCACGAACAGGTGAGCATAGACTAGTGTTACAAAAACTTCTGGGTAATGCTTGCAGTGCGAAAATCTGACATTTTCTAATTTGACTGTTAAACTTAAAGGTGGACATGCCCGTCTTTTTCTACATCGATCCTGAATTTGCCGACGATCCTAAATTGGAGAACATCAACCAATTGACACTTTCCTACACGTTCTTTGAGGCAAAAGAAGGACTAGTTTTGCCTGTTCCAGCCTATGCCCAAAACCATTGAAGTGTTGAGGCCATGGCGCCAAAGGGATTTTAAAAAACAAAGTAAGTACTTCTGGTCAACTATTGAGGTACCGTTGAGATGCCTTCAGTGGATTATGCTCGCGTGTGAATCAAGTAGAAGTGTTAATAGGAGAAAAATGAGTAGTTATAATTGTGAATAAAAGGCTAGATTTCTTATTATGTCGATGGAACTCTACATGGGAAGCTTCTACGTATTCCTTGGCATTGTTCGCGATCTACGAAAATGGAATTCGCTTTCACTTTGAGCTCTTGTTCCAGCTCCGAGCGAATGCAAACGAGGTGCTGCAGAGCTATTTCACTCTCTCGTAACTTGTTCTCCAATTTGGCCATGCTCTCATTCAGTTCTCTGACCTCACGTAAAAGCCTGCAAATTTGGGTAAAGAAATGAGATTATACATATGGTTTGTGTCATAGCCTTGTTATGAATACAGCATTTCATAGTATTAAATGCCCAATTAATTGTTAATCAGAGACCAACACTCTGGGCCAGACAATTTTACAGTTTTTGAGTAATTTAGAGAATGTCATCAGTAAGTCAGCTGTATGGTTGTTCATTTGCACATTCCTAGTAAAGTCATAATTATTCCTTGTTTTGTAAGGCTTTTTCGAAAGATGTTTTTAGAAATTATAGAAGAACTGATGCTTGAAATAATTATTTCAAGTGAAAGTTGCTAAAGGCGAAAAAATTGCAAACTGCTATAATGATAGCGAGAAACCCAGACTGTAAGGACTGTAATGATTACCTCAGATGGGGTGGATCACGACAGAGCTCAACACTTGGGCGATGCAAGCGTGCTTCCAGCCTTGTTTGAGCCAGTTGCAACGGAGCAATCTTGGATTGCATTGCCCGCCGGAGGAAGTCAATATGCTGCTCCAGCTCGTAGATTTCTTGTGAAACCTAGTGAAAAACGCAATAATTTTAACCTGAAATTGTACCAGATCCACATTAAAATCATGTAGCAACTTGCGTGTGAAAGATGGGATTGCAGTTTGCGCTGAGCATCTAGCATTTCTGTGATTCTCTCTGATAGGGCGATATTGGTGTTGTTCCACGCCTGCCAAATATCGCTCGAGCACGAGGCATTGAGAGAGTCCACCTCAGCACGGAGGCGAGCAGAAGCCGTGCGCTCCAGCTGCGATTGCTGAATGTTGCGGTTGCTGAACTCTGCCCACGAGTTTGGCACCGTTTTGCTGGATAATAAGCATTTTTAATTGCTATTTTCAAAACATTTGACATGGTTGTTGGAGTTTGTGTCTTACCTATTGTCCATATTCTCTACACCTTGATGATGCGCCAAACCTTGTGAAGTAGTGGTCAGAATGTGACAAGTGGTGTCGATATTAAAAGCATCTTGCTTCTGGCAGTAATCTTGTTCAAGATTATGTTGTGCTGACCGATTTGCTCTAAGTGAGGAAGTACAAATTCCTTGCTTCATAAACATCATAAGAAATTGTTAAAACAGTTCAAATGCAACATAAGTTTGAGGATTGCCGCTTTTGAGGAACAACAAAGTTTCATTTTTTCAGCAAATGAATACAGTTTGGAAGTGATGAATGATGCCAAATCATTAATCGCTCTTAAATTGCTCATTGCTTTTTAATCATACAACTTTTAAAGCAAAAGATGGTTTACCTTAATTGCATCTGGATTCTGTCCAACAGCTGACGTTTTTTGTCTTGGCACTGACGTATGTTTTCAGTTTCCTTTGAATATATATAAAAAAGTGCAGTAAAATAGTCAAATAAAAAAAAGAACTATCGGATCTAACAAGGAACCATTTATGGTTTTGTAATTGCAGAATTGAGACGTGTCTCAAATTTTAAATTATATGATCAAATAAATCTATTTCAGTGACCCTGCCTACCTTACCTTGAGTAAGTTTTCTTCTACTTTATCAAGAACCAAATCAATGAATTGTCGTTTTTCCCGAAAGTACAAACATTCTTGAACGATATGAAGGGGCTGCTCTGTAGCTGCAAGAGCTCTCTCCAGGTTGCGTTTGGACTCCAGCAAGTTGTTCGTTTCGACAATTAATTTGTCAAGTTCGTTGTCTAGCTCATAACTCCAAAATGAAATGTCCCCGATTCTCTCTCCGAGCCTTTTGCCCACCTCTTTTTGCCCATGATTTGTGATGTCCTCGGTTTCCCTAAAAAAATTTAATTTCGTAAAATTATACCAATTATATTTTGACACGTCAGTGTTAAAATATCAAAGTACCACAATATTGCAATGAATCCTTTTTTTAGTGGTTTTTGATTCAAGATCAGATATGGTGCCTCATGGTGGCACATCGAGACAGTCTTTACTTCATTAGCTGTCCCTTCTATTGGGCATAATAAGCAGAAATACTTTCAAATTATAATATACAGTATTTGTTTAGTGTTAATCCAAAATCAGTGATTTACTGTATAATGAATAATTCCAACCTGACCAATTTTTTTTTTACTTTAGAATAATTTCCATTTCATTGGTTTGTCGAAAACCAATGAAAAATGGAAGTGGTAGTTTGAGAATGGTTGAGTTATGATGTCATTTTATATTTGGTTCTTTGGAAATATATTTAGACTTCTTGATCATACCAAAATACAACAAATATGTGCGGTACCAATTTGTAGATGTAGAGGATGTATTGTAGTATACTTGTGTCATGGTTAGCGCATATGCTAAATTAAAGACCATGGATTCAACTTACCTTAACAAATTGACTGCTTCCGAACGCAGTTTTTCCGACAAGTTCCGCGTTGCCTCGGCCGAAGCATAATGCTTTACGTTATGCCTGGTCCAATCGGATGGAGAAAACTTTGAATAGGTCGCGATGTTCTTGGTTGATGGAAACGGTCTTTCCCGATTCAGGGATATTGCGCTGTCAAAACTCACGTTTGCAGAACGATAAGGAAGAAAATCCACGGCGGCGCTACTTCGCTTGTAAGGAATGATGGCAGTGTGGGGTCGTGGAACAAAGTTGGGAATCTCATCATGAGCCATTGCTGAGCGAAAAGTCGGTTGGGCAACTTGGGCTTGAGTGGAGCGGAAATTGGGGTGCCACGGATCCACCATGCCACGAATGATATCTTTACGAATGGTCGCGGACATCTGTTTAAGGAACAGAGTATGTTTAACTCTATTAATTTAAAATGGATATCCACTGCTTGAAATATAAATTTGTGAAAACCTCTCCGATAGATTTCATATTTCATTATAGACATTAAATTTCTGCTGAATTCGTCGTGAAATAGAAAAACTGCAGTTTTACAACATTAATTTCTGAATTTCAATTTAACAATACAGTGTATTATTTGACGAGACTTAATTATTCTCGTCAAATAGTATTCATAAAATCCAACCACTTGAATATGCAAAATATCAAGTGAAATCAATTTAACAGTATTGACCCCCAATTTTTCTGAGTAATCTTGCATAAGCATATATAAATTTCTATTCTAAGAATATGTGCTGATTACATCTTTGAATTAATCATTAATTACACTGGCATCTGTGAAGATTAATTACATTCATTTAGTAACACATCTTAATGTGCATGACCCCAGACTTACCTCAACTGAAATTTCTCACTTGAATCCAATGAGCTAGTAGATGCTTTCAATTGTTTGTACCAAATTTCATCAACTTGGTACGTGCTGAAGGAATGGTCACATGAACCTGCTGTGCAACAATTCAGCGTTTTTCTGCAATCCTATTAAATGCAGCTTTGTTGCAAATACCAATATTGTGCATCCATAGGCTGGTCTCTTTCAGAATCGAGATGTCTCTGCTGCTGTTATGAATGTCGTCTATAAAACAAGCTAGTTCTATCCTTGGCAACATTCCTAAATGCAAACTTCAATGGTGCGTGGGTGGGTTGATGGTTAATTGGCGTGGTGCTTTCCTCCCTGATAAGGGTGGGGATAAAGGCGTGGAATATTAAGAGTGGCGCTGGAACGAGCCATCGTGGGTCAATACGTTTGCCATATATTTGTCAGTTGCGTTTTTCCTTCTGGAAGGAAGACCGTTATCCTAATTATTTTAAATTTTACAAGACCGTGTCTGAATCTTCCATAGCATAGATTTGATTTGAGCCTTTCTTTGAGTCTGGCATACATGCTCAGATAAACATCATCTCTGTTATCCCTATAGTGCATTGATTTGAACAAATAAATTCATTTTCAAGTTTATTTTACCTAAGTTGAGAATGACTTGTTCCGCTTAATCACCGAAATTCTTTCCGAAAAAAAAATAATTTACACCTGATTACATGTACCAGGGTACCCCCAGACTTGGAAAACCTGAAGAAGTCAGGGAAGAATGGCTTATTTTGAAAAAGTCAGGGAAATTCAACATGGGCATGTGTTTATGATTCCGAGTACAAATTTGCAAAATTTCCCACGATTTCCGATGACAAATTTGCAAAATTCTCCACGTTTTCCGAATTCAAATTTGCATTATTTTCAACGAGCATTTTCAAAATGTTTTCATGCAAATTTTTGTTACATTTTTAAAATTTTTCCATGTTAATTTTCAAAATTGTCAATAGTAAATTGTGCAAAAATATTTTCCTGTGTCGATTTTGCAAAATATGTCAATTTTTGACACTGACATTTGGTTAGGGAAATTTTTTTAAAACCAGGAAAACAGAATTCAGCTAGGGAAGTTGAAAATGAAATTTCTGGGGGGATGACTGTGATATCTGCTGTGATATCAGAAAATGTATGCAAGAAGTCTTAATTTTTGTCCATTTTTAAACTTTTCTATCATTCTGTACTTTCATCGTCATCTCTGTTGCCATACGTATTTTTCGCTGTATCGTGAAAAGGTCATAAAAGGCTAAATACTCATTCTGTTTATACGGACTGCGAGTTTTTGTACGTGTAATTTAATAAAATAACCAGTGGCAACCTGGCGTTTATTATACTGTATCTTGCAACTATTCATTTTTCGTCCCAGATTTATGAACTTACAAATATTTGGTAGCTGCAGCGCCGACCTGCACGGCTGATTTATGCACGGTTTCCGTGCTCCATTTATAAACGAAATTGCTCGTAAACAACCGTATCACGGATTTTTTATTCGCTCGAATCAAATTCCAAGCAAAGGCACAATAAAGGGCCGCGGCACGCACAATACTCATTTTGTATTCAACTGGGTGGGAACAATGGGGAAGTATTTACGAGCAGGAATCCCTTAGCCTTTGTAACAAGCGCATTGATTGCGGATAATGACGACCCAATCAATATTAGCATTGTTCATGTTGGCATCGTTTTTCCAGGGCAGATTTTTGGAGGAAAAATTCTCGACGCAATCGAGGCTAGGTTTGGAAGGTCGGGCATTTTTAAAAGTGACTAGGAAGTGGCACAAGATGGATAGTAAATATGCACGGTGGTACCAATTGAGTTATCTCATAATTTATGGAAAAAAATACCCACAAACATTCCACTGGATACCAGTTTACTTAAACTACCATTTTGGAAAATGGTTGCAAGGTGTAAAATGTTGTAGAATGGGTTTAGATGTTGAACTGAAGAAATGTCTAATGATCTGTTCACACCATTTTCAAAATCCATGTATCTCAGCGCCATCTTTGATAATTAATGTACATTATGCTACGACAATATGACGCGTCTAGGGATTTCAATAAAGCTTCTATGATTTTCATTACTTAATTAGGGGACGGGCCATTCAAAAAGGACGTCCGCAAAATTGGTCCAAAATTGGGCTCCCCCTACCTTCCTCATTCGGACGTCCGAAACTTTAAAAAAAAATTGTATTCGAAAAATTTAAAAAGTTTTGCAATTTTGTACTCTGAAAGCGTTGAGAATTTTGTCATGCAATTTGTCCTCAGAATCTGTTGGAAATTTTGCAAATTTCTCCTCGAAAGCAGGGAAAATGTGGAAAATGTTGCGAAGTTGTCCTCTGGAAAACGAGGAAAAATTAATAAACATGTCCTCGGAAAAGGTTGAAAATTTTTTCGAGTTTATGCTCGGGAAAAATGAAAATTTGAAAGTTAGCATATGGACCCTGAACTATTTAAGTTCTCTGACTTTTCAAGGTTTTCCAGGTACCGTTTATACTGACTTCTGCAATTTAAAACCCACCAATGTGATATTGCACTCGCTCGATTTCCCTTTTACTATCCATGGGAACTGATTTTATTTGGCATTTTTTTTTTTTTAATTGGACGTACGAGTTGGCCATAACCCCCTCCCACCCCCTGTCCACGTTGTATCCGTTATTTAACTTAACCCGCCATCCACCCCCAACATGAGGACGTCCTTTTTGAATGGCCCGTTAGGAACTATAGCTGTATATATTAATACTGTAACAGTGCTGTATTTTCATCTGAGTGTAATAGACGATTAAAAAAGACTTAATGCAAGATTTTGGTAAATTTAAGCCGGACTAACAATTACTTGCTGACTGTAGGGTACCGAATTGAATTGAATGCCTAAATTCTAAATCAATTTCGGGTTGGCTTTTCCCGCAGGTGGCGCTTTTGTAGCGCTATGAAACCGCGTTCTAAACTTTCAAGGTGTTTGAAAAGTCAACAGTTCTTTTTTTTTTCACCAAGTACGTTGAAGAAGTAAAAGCGCGCATTTGACTATAGTGAATCTGTGACATCTATGGGGCGTTTTAAAATTTGGAGAGCATCGCGTTAGATCTAAAGTTTGCTGGTCTGACAGTGGTTGATCTGTTTTGCAGAAATTGTTGCGAAAAACATATCCAGACACGCGATGCGGTCGTCAAAGAATGGAACTTCCGCCAGTGTGGTGTTCCCACATTATGGTAAGTCACGTAAATCGATAAATCATGTTGTTAAAAGTCTTTCTACCAGTATGTGCGTGTGAAGCTTGCTTTTGCGTAATAACAATTAATTATGTACATGCATTTAATACATGTATAAAACTGGACGAGAGTTTTACAGAATATCACGATAGCTTTAAAATGGATATGGTTATCAATACATGTTTGGACTTGTGTAGGCTATATAATTTACATAATCATCCACTGTTGTGCATGCATCATTGCATCTTGTAGCCAGTAGGATGTTCTACGAAGTGCGCGCTTTAATTACATGTACTCATTTCGTCGTCGTTCTTGAAAATTAAAAGGAAATCATTAATTTTTCAAGTTGTGATCGATGGCAAGTGCAGTGTATACTGGCAAGCGCTACAACAACGCCATCACCGTGAATAAACCATCCCGAAATTGATTTAGGCATTGTTAATCCGGTTTAAATTTGGATTAGGCTAATCGGAAGGCTAATTGGTAGAGCTCCGTGCTAAATTTAAGATGGATACTTATTTTTGGTGCTTTTAGCATGCGATTGGACGCTGCAATTATCTTCCTAGAAATAAACGTACTTCAGATTTGTTACCAATTCAATTTGACAATGATGCATGAAGTCGATCCTAATGGACGGAGAAGCATTCTCCTGAAAATGGGCTTGACCCCCGCCCCACCATATGCCATTTGTTTGCCAAATTGAATATTTGTAAACAAAATACAAGTTTCAGATGGCATACACTGTAATTACATGTTTAAAAAAATCAATGGGAGAATAATCCTGAACCTACCATTTGTTTGCCAAATTGAATATTTGTAAACAAAATACAAGTTTAAGATGGCATACATTGTAATTACATGTTTAAAAAAATCAATGGGAGAATAATCCTGAGACAATAGAACTAATTGACTCAGAGAACTAACTTTTTTTTTAAAATTTTCTCACCTGGTGTTTTTGTTTTGTAAAGCAGTAAATTAAAAAAAAAGTGCACAGGACGCTGTGAAATAATACTTCTGTATTGTAGAAAAAAATGTTACTGAAGCCTCTTTATTTTTGACAAAACATTTTGAAATGAGTTTGCTTGAATAAACTGATTGTATGCCGAATCACAGACAAAACTAGAGGCGTTGTTAAGTGGCATCCTTGAATAACATAAAAAGTAATACTATTGAAAAATCCAAAATTGCAAATTAATTGTCTTGCGATTGAATGATGTAACGCAAAAGTAAGTTGCAAGATGTAGTATTTGTACAAAATAAAAGCAACTTGAAGACTATTACAGCTTGTTTTAAATAAGAAATTTTATTTCGTCAGTTCAAGCATCAATTTTTCTTGACTTTCGAAATTCACCAGCTAAGAATATAAATGGTTCTTCAATCCCCTTTGCCTCTTTCTGAAAGAAAAAAATACTAACTGTTGATTACTTCATTTATTCAATTTTGTGCTGCAAAATTTGACCACTTGATTTCCTTTGTACTTACTGCCGAACATTCAAAATATTGCAATCCAAGCTTGGCTGCCAATTCTTCACCTGTTTTTTGCTGAACAACTCGAAGTTCGGTCTGATCAACTTTGTTGCCCAAAAGCACACCTAGTTCACGCATAAATGATGTGGTATTTAACATCTCTGAAGTCTGTATCATGGCTGCCATTTTTGAAGGCTTTGTATGACTTACCTGGCAAGGGATTTTTTCCAACAATACTTTGGATCAACTGAAACCATTTTTCACAATTCTGCAATGAGGCTTCGTTGGTGACATCAAAAACCAGCACAACTAAATCTGGATTTTCCCACTAAAACAATCGGCATAGAGTCAAAAATGAGGATGTCTGCTGCAGTGACCTTACTAAGAATAATAGAAAGGCAGAATTACATATTTTAATAGAGAATCCACATAAACTTCTTTTCCTGAAGAATCATACAGGAAAAATTCCTGGAAAATAATATGTTGCAAATGAATGTTTTGAACCTAGAATTAATGGAAGATCCATTAAGCACCAAGAAAAGTGCTGGCGGTGTAAAATCTGATTCAATGGCAAGTTAAAATAAATCTGAAAATATGATATTCATGTAAAATAGTAATGGTCACCATCAAAGTGTGCTGGCCACTCCGCTACTAGATGCATACCTGTGTCAAGTGTTTTAATCAACCATTCACACTAGCACGTAAACACATACCACAACATCTTTTGTATCTGGAATGCTAACACTTCTTGTAAGTAACTCAATCCCACAGGTCTGTCAATGGAGCAAAGAAAAGCGAAAGCTTTTGTCAAGCTAGTTTCTACAGTTTTCACTAAACATGTATACGTTGCACATAGCATCGAATTCGTACCATCGAATAATTCTTGGGAAAATTTGTGCCGTTAGACAGGAACATCTGGGCGATTGCACTTTTGCCAACAGTCGATTCACCTGTAGGTAAATTGATATGAAAAGCAAGGGTTTTGCATAATGGTCTTAAAACAATACATGTTGCCATATAAGTTAACACATTTCGTGATTTGCTGACACCAGCTTAAACACGTGTATCTGTGCAGACTGGATGACAACCGATATACCTGACATGCAAATTTTCATTGGTGAATATAAACTGTTAGGCCAATAAATAGAAGTTGAGAACGTGACCTCCGAGGTTTTCATTACTAACCTGCGACTATGCATTTCGGTCGTAATATGCCTGGCATCTTTATTTTATGACATTTGCAAGGACGATAATAAATACTGTACGTCGAAAAAACTGGGCACGACCCAGCACATGGCAAATGTGTTTACTTTCTGGTGATCATCCGTTGCCAAGGTAGCAGGGCTGCTTCGCCTTTGTTGCCATCTCTTGGCGGCAAAAGGAAACAGTCGGCCATTTTCGAAATGCGACCGAGAGAGGACGCTAGTGTTTCCGAGCGAGATTGGGGCGAGTGTCTTGTTTGCTCTATGCTGGAATGATCCAATGCATAGGGGGCCATTCAAAAAGGACGTCCTCAAAATTTGCCCCCTACCACCTGTCCTTATTGTGTCCGGTCAATCAAGACTCCCCCATTTGAACGTCCGAGACTTAAAAAAATAATATTCTGAAAATTTTGAAAGTTTTGCAAATTTTTACTCTGAAATGGTGGATAATTTGGCCAATTTGTCCTCAGAATCTGTTGGAAATTTTGCAAATCTGTGCTCGAAACCAGTTGAAAATGTTGAAGATTTGTACTTGGGAAAACGTGAAAGATATTGCAAATTTTTCCTCGAGAAAACGTGGAAAAATTTGTAAAGATGACCTCGGAAAAGGTCGAAAACTTTGCAAGTTTATGCTTGAGAAAAATGGACATTCTGCAAGTTTGTACAGAGAAAATTTGAAAGTTTGCAAATGGACCCTGATCGAACTTTTAAGTTCTCTGACTTTTTAAGTTTTCCAGGATTGGAGGAACCCTGTTTACAGACCTTTGCAATTTATATGCCAGTATTGCGATATTGCGTTCAATTTCCCTTTTACTTTGGTAACTGATTTTTTAGCAGTTTTTTTTTTATCAAGTGGACGTCCGAATTGGTCATACCCCTCCCTTCCCCTGTTCACATTGTGTCCTTGACTCAGCATGAGGACGTCATTTTTGAATGGCCCCTAAATCTGTCATGAATTCATTTATCTCAGTAAATCAAAGTTATGTATTTCGGCGAGTAACCAGGGGGAGGGGGAATAGATTAACCAGTAGATATCCCAGTATACTGTGTAGATATACTGTCATGCAATCCAACCACGATAAAATTACGGTACATGTACTTTTAAAAGTAAATAAAAAATCGTCTGGTTTAATTTCCAGAATTACTGTAAATAATTCTAGAAATATGACATTTCTATGCAAAAAAACCCCCAAAAACTATTAGTAGTCAAAAAATAGAGATTCTGTAATATACATGTAAAACTGTTGATGATAGGAATGGTTCTGGTGCTCTGAATTATCATTAATTTGAAAGAAAATGAAAAAGCCTATGTACTGTAAAATGAACGCAAGATTCGGCTTTTCACTACCAAAAATAAGAATTTTATTTTAGCTCGACGTTTCATTTCCAGAATATGTATGACAAAGTTACAGATAGGACATGAGAATTAATCAAATTGAGAACATGAAAATACATGTAGTTAATACCATAATAATATACTTGTTCAAAAAGATTATAGCATAGACCTCAACTTCTATGCAAGCTACATTGAAAAACATTACAAAAAATGGCGAAAAAACGATCCACACTGCATACATTTTTAACGAAATTTTTTTTAACTAGGCCTAAGCTAATAAGAAAGTTTTTTTTTTTTTTAAACCTACAGAACATACCTCAACTCGCAAGAACTAAAGGTTGTAAAATAGTAAGGAGAATTGAAATTTTACTTGATAAATTCTACCAGGCACAATCTTTCAGTTGACATGATGACATCATCATATATGCTCGACATTCCATTTTCTAATCCTTTTAACTTTGGAATTTTTCAACACTAAAAGGGTTCTTTTAAACCGCTTTTACCCTTCAAAATTGCACTTGAAATGGAACTAAAAGCCACCCATTGTTGAGAAAAATGCATTTATTGAACCACGATTTTTTTTCCCTTCCCGGATTCGAATCGCAGATTTGCTTTTGAGAATACCGATCGCTATGTCGCTGCATTCAACCACTGACAAACATGATTGAGATATCCAGTTGGAAGAGTGCCGCTGATGGGAACCGATGGGTGATTGCTTTGCGCGGGGACGATAACCCACGTGGTGAACAAACGGGGCGAATTCCACTGTCCCGAGTCAATGCTCAAGCCTAGTCTCCTCGACGGTTGTATCATTGACACGTGAAAATGGCATTTTGAAGCGCGGTTTCGGGGCCGTTTAGCAGGTGCAACTCGCAGAAATCGACCAAATTGTCCTCGATTTCAGGCGCAAATAAATCGTGCGATTCAATTCGGCCCACGAATTGTCCGCCTCGACCAGCTCAGAAAAGGTGTAATTTGGCGAATTTGCGAGCGTGCACTTTTATCCGCCCACGACACCACGCAAGCACCCCGCAACAGCACCTGGGCTGCGCCGACGACCCATTGAGCCCAACGTCCGTGGGCGCCGTGCGTAATTTCCCATCCCCCAAGAGTGGGAGGCCCTCGTGGGAAATTCCTATCAAACTCGCCATTCCCACTTTATTGTATTTATTTAGTTTTTTTTTTGCATTCTTATATTGTGTTGGAATCACGATTTGAACCAAATTCCGGTTGGCCACGGAAACACCTCTGCGGAAAGTGGCCAACAATTGGTGAGCTACAAACACACTAGAGCAAACGTCCTGAAAATAATTGGTTATTATGCCTCGTTTACTTTGACTGGGTGGTGGTCTGTGCTTTATTAAATTATCCGAAAGATTGTTTTTAAGCAGTGTTTTTAACTTTTGATGATTGTATTTGAAATGACGAATTGGAAATTTCACATTTTTGAAACGGGTTCTTTTTCTTCTCGTAAGCTAACGTACTGCGTATATTCTCATGGCCTGAAATTCAGAATGATATAAGAATTCTATTCCTCAAAAATATCCATTCATGTTTTAAATGTCCAGGCATTTTATTTACAATGCCTGTAATGTTTTAAGGCGGTCATGGAAACTTACCAATTTTAGGCGTGTCCGAAAAGTCAAGCGCATATTTCTGAGCATTTTACTAACCATGGCTTTTAAAAAGGAAAATTTCAAACTGAAAGTAGTTAAGACTTCAATTACGTTTTTATAATTAACAAATTAAAACATTTCCTTTCTCATAATTCACATTCTGAAAAACAACTTTTTGAACGTGCCGTATTTCCAGATATAACTTGCCTCGAGTATGACCGCCTTTAACAAAACAATGCGTGTCAGTATGAATAATACTTGAATTCAAGCAAATACATGTATGCCCTTAAAGCCCCAGTCAGGGCTTCAGCAAGGAAGAAGCTGGACTTTATCCAAAACCATTGAGTTTTGGACTGCCGTACATTAAAATTTTAAAACATGGAATTTCACTGTATATGTATGGTGGGTGAGACCAACCAACCATACTCAAGACTGATTCTAGCAAACTCCTTTATCCTGAAGTGGGCAATCACGCATTACTGCGACGTGATGAGTGGTTGCCAGACATCTTATAGGCCTACATACCTGTAGTATGATCCTAAAAAGGGAATGCATTTTCTGGACACTTGAGGAATTCGTTTTAATTATTAAGTTGAACTGATACTTTGTTTAAATCATTACTGTTTCTCGAGTAATTAATGCTGGTCATTGTATCAGCGACCCCCTGAGGTCACGTGTGTGCCACTATCGCATTTTTGCGATTGGAGACGTTATTTAAACGAATAATGCTTCATGCTCCATCGCATAACAATGCAAAAAAAAACAATGGACATTTCAATTTTATGCAAGAATAAGAGTTGGGATATCGCGTTGTTCTTGGGTTTAAAAAATGGATGTATTCGTTTCTACCTCTAAAGCCCCGTACACAATACGGCCAACGGCAAACAAGAAATACAAACGGCTTGCCCAAAATCGTTTGTCCAGATTTGTTTCTACAAAAACGGAGTGTACATATGGCAAACCATTTTCAACAAATGCATCTGCTAAGCAGACGATTTTCAGGCAATCATCTGCTTTATCATATGCTTGTGGAACATTGTTCCACGTGCAGGAAACCACGTCAATTAGTTCTGATACAGTTATAAAGTGAAACAAACCATTCGTATTCCTTTGATGTTACCGACACTCGCCAGGAAGGACAAACGTTTTGTTCCAGATCATTTTTTGGTTTGTTCGTTTGTCCGAAATTGTTTGTAACATTTTTTTTTTCAACCCGTTTGTCGTGTGTAATTTTTTGTTTGCCGTTTGTCATGGTGTGTTCAGGGCTTAAAGTAACAAAAAATTGCCAGGGAAAAAAGATAGTTTTTCGAACCTCACTTTATTTATCATGAAGCCACGTGAGCAAAATCAACAAGCTAATGGGTTAAAAAAATCACTGCCGAAGTGCGATTGTCAAAGTTTCTATCTGTGTATCCCTAATAAGTCAGAGGGGAGGGGGGACATGAACAGATCCTTCGAGGAGATGTTCAGTTTTTTTAGCATTTATAGCTAGCTATAATTATGCTGACATTCTGAAATATGTACGGTTAATTATCTGACGATCGCAAATGTTCTTGTTGATACGATCAAATTTGACTTGGTCCCTGAGACTGAACGAAATTTAGAAAATTTGTATAGGTAAACGAAAATCCCTTTATAACTTTGCAGAATTAAAGAGCGTGATCTAGTGCTTCATTCTCCGTTGCTCTTTTTTCGGAATTAGTTTTAATCATGAAAGTAAATTTCTATGTTAATACTATAATCTTGTTAAATTAATTGTGGAAAAAATGATTGCCTTCGTTATAAATAAATTGCTAGTGCAGACGTGCAGGCGCATTCGTTCCATATCTTATTTTGCATTATTCCTTTAAAATACTTAGAAATAAACGAGAAAATTCATACAATTTTTGATTTGTAGCGGCCAAACAGCATAAAAATATATACTTTCGGATAAAAATCTATTCATGGGTAAGTAATAGTATCTAATGGGGCGTTTTCTTAGTTTTTAGAATGTTGCTCCTTATTAGTTAGTGCTCACATTATTACCAAGTCACATTAGCCACGCCCACGAGTTGCGTGTCGTCATGTGTAAGTTATCTATTGATATACAATTGTACGTGTACCAAGTATAGAAGTGCGTTATAGGCGTATTGGTTAATTAAGGGCTGCGTTCTCCATACCTTCAATTGAAGCAATTTTGTTATATCACGACTGCATACGTATAGTCGCCATTATTCAGGGGTAAGTGCATATTGGTGGAGCTTGGTTTTATCTCGTGCAGAAAAGAAATTTTGCTTTATCATGACTTTTCCAAATTTCTTGACAAGTCTGACACCAAAGGTTGCGTATGTTTACCTAAACCAGGAAGGTTGATCGGTTTTATTGTGTTTCTCCGAGCAGTTTGTACGCACATCGTGTTTACCTGCTCTCAAAATGAATGACATGTTTATGAAATCGCATGACCAGGAGACAATGCTCGAGATTGTAAAATGTTTGAACTTGATGGTTTTTGTCCAGCACTATGCCGAGTTCCCTGCGCTTTTAAACCACTATCACCAACCTATGCTGAGTTCACGTAATCCTGAAACGGGGTGACAACGGTTCCCCCAGACACGAGTAATGTTTAACGAGGAACTTCCGTTACATGCAACGTTCCGAATTAGTCGCGCATCATGAGCGAATCCAATTTTCTGTTATTTTTCTCGTTTTTTCGCTGAAAGAGTGTTTCCGCCATCGAGCCGCCTTTGACCTTTCCCATGTTCGGGACGTCACTTGAGGTTGTGACACGCGCTCATTATCGTTTCAGTTTTGCACCCCCACTTTACATTCCCGGAATAGCAGGGGGCGCTGCCTAACGACGCTTTCATTTTGTTGGGAACAATTAAAATCCCTCGCGCCATTTTTTTTTTATCCTCGGAGGTTTTTACCCCGCCGAAATTTTGTTGTTGTCGGAAGAAGCCATTTTGCGTATACGAATTAAAAAAACGACAAGGGGCTGCATGGCACCCCGGCCATCCACTTAGCGGAGGAATCCTCCAGCTTGTCAAGTTCAAGAACTCATCGGTGTACCGGGCTTGCGGAAGCAATGCTTAGACATATTTGGACACTAAACCGCAGTTCCGGTTTAGTAGCGAGCGGCTAGCTACGTTTTCAATTAATGGTCGGGATCATAAAAGTAACATTAGCCAGGGTTGGAGGAACATTTTTGGAGGAATAAACTGATCATGATTACAAAAGTTCGGAAGTTGTTTTTTTTAAACAATTTCCTAAAAACGTTCAAAATGATTTGAACGAAATTATTGGACCTTATGTAGATTTCGTCAACATGCATATACATGTATCACGTGACATTTCATTAATTCCATTGGCGAAAATTACCCGGAGGCAATGCCTAGGCACTTTTTTTTTGCCGTTAATTCGATGAAAAGATCATGTGATGTAGCCCGGCCCGTACGTAATTCTGCATATAGGCCTACTGTATAAGGTTCATTGGACGCATCGTGTTTGGACACATTTATGAGATAAAACAGATAGCTCACCAGGCAGCCTGTCATCTGAAAATATGGAAAAAATGCCAATACAATTACATTAAATCTTCGAATTTTTATCAGTTGAAAATACACGTACATGCACTTTTATACACGGTACGTTTTTGCATGCTCCCATATGGAGTCTCCGAGGGTCGCCACTATACTGAACGAATAATACGAGCGTAATAAATAATAATACAATATTTCTAGGTTTGAAAAAAAAATCAAATGCTGGAAGTTTGGCAGGCATTATTTAGCCTTCTTTAATGCGTTGGCCGCATTTCCTAGCTCCAGAAATCGTTTGCAAACCCATGCAGGGTCATTGACATTTCGGACTAGCTTTATGATTTCGAATTTTCTAGTTGCGCACAGCGTGCAAGCGGGGCATTTAATAACCCCTTAACTCGATGGAAATGTCTTCTAATAGCAATCTTATTTGGCGTTAAAATGAACTTCGGCGTTCCGCGCTGGATTGTAAATCGCTAAAAGATGAGGGCAAAAAAGCATGTTTGCATATATTAAAAAACATATAAATATAATTGATTATCTTTGAGATTGTTGGTGCATGCCTTCGGTGATTGTTCCACACCGAGGAATGACCGCAGCGGCGCCTAATCCCTTCTTAATGTTTGCCCATCAGGAATTTGCTTAAAATGCATGAATTTGTGAAATTCTTACCTCGTTTGTGGCTTCCAAGAGAGCGTGAGGAAAATGTAGAGCTGGTACAATGAAATCTGTTCGGTGGGCATCTTCATTTTTTCCCTCTATTCAACATAATAAATAGCCTACGAATTTCATATGGAAATGGTATTCAGAACGGCTTCCTTCATTTCCCCTGCTGGGTAACAATTATGCAAATTAATTTGAGGAAAAGAAGTCATGTGAATAAATCTGAGCAAAGCTTGTCCGCGGTTTTATTATACAGGGTCAGGCGAAAATTATCCTCGACGAATTTTTAATTTGCACCGGATATGATATCGTTTATTTAGCCAGTTGAACAAATGTAACAGCTATGAATAAACATAAACCTTTCAAAGATGCATGTAGGCTTCAACTTCGTTGTTAGTAAACAAGGAATGTAATAATTATGTAGAAGTTTAGAACGATCTGCACGGTTACATCAGGAATGTGACCACATCTTAAATATCCAGAGAATTCATAAGTTCGTAATATTTCTTCAGATTGTTGCAATCGATTTTAAAATCTTCATTAAAATCTGTACGATTGTTTTCGAGCTTCCTGTTTCGCAATGTGCAGTCTCTGACCTAAGTATACGTATAATACCAGTACGGTATTCGCAGCGCCAACTTCCCGACTAGTGACAAGTAGACAAAACAACCTGAATTCGAAAGCAGACGACAAAAAATAGCGACGTCGGCTTTATCATAATTCATTTATCGCTATCACTCCTTTCAAACGGATTGCTGTATACTTAGCCAATTGGGCAGTATTGTGCAAGTGCAACACTGTAGCTATCTGTTTTCCTATGTTGAACGAGTGACACGTCATCTACGATACGATCATAACCCGTCGGATCGTTTTGGGTTCAACCGCCGTATCAATTCTTGCGCTGCAGTCGTATTTTCTGGACATGCTAACATGAAAGGTGCCGACACGGAGTGACCATACTGGCATCACGTATGGTGAGCTCTGACCCCGGTTCTGATTTCTAAAAATAATGAATGTGCAGGTGTTGCGGTGTCCTAATAAGCTGATGCTTAGTAAGGAAAAATTAAAAATAGCTGCAAAAAAGCAAATGAATTTAGCTGCTGTTCTTTTTAAATGCACGGGCAACGTAGACACTCGCTTCAAAATTAGCAATTTATTAAAACATTACAAAAGGTATACATGCTTGCACGGATGACGAAAATAATTATAATAGAAGATATCTCAATCTTATCAAAAAAAGAAAGCTTTGTACAAAGAATTCCAAAAAAGCAACCATTACTGGAGGACGCATTAATCACGTCACGCAGTGTCTCGTGGATGCATTTGCGATTCAACACATGGAAGGGATGAACATTTTTAAATGACCACTTGGAGCCGCACCAGTCTAGAAAAAAAATCAAATTTGGAGAAAAAAGCAACGCATATTTTGAAACTGCAGTGCTATATAGCGTGCCTCCCTCGCTATGATAGATTTACTCGCATTTTCTAAACATAATAAACGCCACTTCTTTTATTTCTTATAATTATTATTAAAAAAAAACAACGATGAAAGTGTTGTTTTGACCTACCCCTTAATCTCGTTCACTTTAACTTATACCACGTTCACAAGAAGTACCGCCTATATTAAATTCTGGCCAACAACGAATAAAAAACACCAGATTTTTCATGCCAAATAAAACAACGTGCATGAATTGAAAAATTCGTGATAAAAATAACACCGTGGAACTCATTACTCATTGTCTTCGGAATTCAGTGACGAATCCACTGCATGGATTCAGTGAAGAATCCAGTTTGGACGCCATTTTCTTTTAGTATAACACTGAGTATGCCAGTATGTGTAAAATTTATGCAAATTGAATGTTATAATAGGTGTAAAATGATTCGGCGTTTTTCATTTTTTGTAATTCTAAATCGTAATTTTATGTTGACGAGTGTGTGAAGTTGTACATTTTAATTGTTCTTTGTAAATGATCCTAAATAAATTATTAATTGGTCACCAAGTATAAATTACTGTATCCGAATTATAAAAATATGAAAAATTATCATTGTTTTACCCAATGAATGTACAGAATTTCCAAATTTGGTTGCCCCACGAAGAAAAATTCAATTCTTCTGCATTGGTTTTTATATACCGTAATGACTAATGACATTACTAACGACAGCGAACTTTTAAACTAAACGCTATTTTGAAAATGTTAATTTTTTTAACAGAAATTGGAAGTTTTTTAGCATCATCTATACGAGATGAACGAATCATTTGCCGTGTTGTAAAAATATATTGTTTTGGTTTAAGGTAACCAAATTTTTGTTGAATGATACATCCTGTGAACACTTTCATCGAGCATGCATTAACGTTCGACAGATATTGCGTATAGCTCCACCTAGCGGCTGGTTCGAGGTGCAAACAGTATAATCGAGTGAATTATAGGAATGTTTAGGATAAGCCATCAGAGGACTCATTTCTAAGTTGTTTGTATACTTCCTTACCAACAGTATTCGAGTAGACAGCGGCACATTCACACGTGACTAATTTCAAAAACAATTTTCAAAAATAACGTATAAAAAGCTACCCTGGAACCCCGTTCAAAACGCGTAATTTTCATTGGTAGAAAGGTGGCAGCCAAATTGCATCGGTTTACTAAGTGTCTTCAGAGTGGGCCAGCCACCTCGCTAAAATGTCTGTCGTTTAAATTAAAACGGTTGGCGAGCGAGTGTCTCTCGCCGGCCCCGATGACCAACGGTCAGCGGAGAAAGTTTTTTTTGTGGGAGTGTTGAAGAAGCCGATAATTGTAATCACCAGAAGGACCCACGTCCTTTGGTCTTGTAGCTAGGCCGCCTTTTGGCCTGGGTCTTGTCCTGGGGAGGGCTCATCCGCCTCCTCAGGATGTCCTGTAGAGAGTAGCGTCGCTGCGGCGACTTGAAGACGTACACGGCACTGGGCTGACCGTTGGAAAGGAACTTGGTTTTCAAGCGGATGATCTTCGAGGGCGTGTATTTGAGGATGGAAGATGGGGTTATCCAAGAAGGCGCCAGAGTCACCGGGGTTGCCGGTAGATACCACGGCCTGGTGGTGGTTGTCGTAGTTGTCGTGGTTGCGACGGTGGTCTGTGGTGGCCGGCTCTGCTTTAGCTTGTAGGAGCCCACGGGCTTGGCGTTGGACACGAAGGGCAGGGGGATCCTCTTGAAGGGGTACTGGGCCGGCTTGGCCACGCTGTTGGTGGCATTGGCCGCCTTGGGGGGTTTGGCCCCACCTCCGGACAGCTGACCCAGGTCGGCCAAGAAGGACGTCAGGTTGTTGAGCTGCGGTCGTTTCTGGGAGTTGGGCGGCAGCAGGTTAAAGAAAAGCGAAGACAGGTCCAGCTTGTTGATGTAGTAGATGGGCGAGTTGGTGGCCGTGGACACGACGCGCCTGTTGCCGTTGCTCGCCTTGTCCGGCTTTGTTTTGGGGATGCCCGCCAGGTGGTACGGCGACCCAGCATCGGCCATTAAGGGCAAAACCAGCAGCACCAGAAAAATCCTCAGCAGGGACCTGCGAAACAAAAAATATGGTTAGATTTGGACGGGCATTTTGGTTTGGGGTCTGGAATAAGGTCTTGCGGTTTAAAAGCAGACAATAATTTGACCATGGCTCATTAAGCCTTCTGGTCACAAATGAACCTGATTTATAGTTAATTACACGATTCTTACGTTATAGATACAGTACAATTATACACAACCTTTCAACTTATAGGGGAACTCAAACAAGTGCTGGGACACCAGCAGTTGAGGCAGTAGCTAGGTAGTAGCCAATAGGAGTATAGAAATGACGGATTTTGTGTGACCTACATGTAGATGCAAATTGTTTTCAATGTCAAACTCGATTCTCTGAACTTTTCGATTTTATGAAACACCTCTGGCATCAATTAGGTCATACAATCGAGTTTTTACTGTATTTCAAATTTCTTGGCACTATTAGAAGAAAAAGATTATGCTCAAAGGGGGCTCAGGCCCTTCTGACATATTAGTAGGTTTATGTGATTTAGTTGACTATTGAATCTGCTTGCCGTAGCAAGTACAGTAGCTAATCTGTAGAGTAGCCGCATGTCGGGTTCCCGGATGTTACAAGGGACTGATTTCATGAAGTTGGTATGAATGAAAATTACAGGAGCTTGGCATATCACATGAGACAAGTTGTAATGGGTATTTTTGCGTATGTAGACTCGATTTAAATTGCTGCATTTAGGTTGTGTTTAGAATCGTGCGAAACTTGCCATAAACCGGATGTGTCGACACTATAGTGGCAAGCAGCATTAATGACATGTCCAGTTGCGGGATGGCGTAGCGCCACGAATGCAAAATGGCGCCTACCGCGTGCATTATATTTATTAAAAAAATGACTTCAGAAAAGAATGCGACGCCCAACGAACGTGGTCTTTTGTTGTTTTTGTTGCCGATGTTGTTATTGTCTTGTGCGGTGATGGTGTTGAGAGAAAAATGTCCCTTCGGGCTACTTACGCATCCCAGCTATTTCGCTTGAGGTTTTCATCTCGACCAAGCATATACCTGTATAGGGGGACTTGCGCTCCGAAATGCTTCTCCCTCCCCCCCCTCACCACGAGGCGTTATTGTGCTCCCAATAATAGCCCATTAGGAAATGGCACCCAATGAGTGCCTGGTTAGGTCTATAACCTATAACTCGTCGATACCGATCCGAATGCGTGGGTCCCATCATGTTGAGCAGCGAAATCACACTGGATGGCAAATACTGATAATGGCAGAACATAAAAGCAATTTGGCCGCCGAGGTTCTTGGCCTTGACACGTGACCACTCAGACTCGCAGACTAGCCATATCCGTCCACGAAGGATACGCAGTATGAACAAACTTGAGCACGAGTACAACTCGCCCTTTTTTGTGGTAAAACATAAAAGTCGATACAGGCGTATATGAGAATTTCCTCTGGAGCCCAAATTCCTCTCGTCCATCATAACCTCCTTAGTGGTTCAAATTCTGTTCTTTAATTTTGGAACACGTGTCTTTATCGCATCAACAATTGTTTCTCATTCAATGTACGGCAAATGTTCGTCTTTCAAGCTGAAGTAAATGCTATTTCTTCCACTTGGAACACACACGTGCACGTAACGCATAGACGTGTACGAATTAGCGTGTAGAGCTATTGGAAGTACAAATTGACAGAGGCATGGCATTCTTGACTCGTAAAACATTTTTGAATTGTGCATGTACAGAAAAAGTGCAGCATTAATTTCAGCATTAGACAAAATGTATTGCTTTGCATTAGTTTCTATTTGATCATAAAAAGTACTATACATGTGCATGTACTTCGAAACATGCATAAAACATAACTTATAGGTTGGACCTTCTAACTTGTCACCACCTTGACCATTTCATTTTACAACAATGCTTTGTTTTTTCCCCCTTCTGTCATCATAAGTTGAACACTTGGTACATTTTTTTAAGCAGAATCCGAGCCCATCGTGGATGGACGCACTACCTGTTGTGCGAAGAACGGACGATAAACGATAAATGCGCACATATACATTTATGCTATGCTGTCGCCTCCGAACTTGGTAGCACATCGTTTATCTCCCCGAATTCTTTAGTTCTTTAGTCACGAAATGAAAACGTTCATTACTCGCCGCACCCTGTCCAAGGTTGATTTGGGAGGGGGGGGGGGGGAGAAAGTGAGGGGGTGCCTCATGAACCTATACGTAATGGCCTATTCACATCGACCAAATACCTATACCGTAAATACGTCACGTGCGTTACGGAACTTTATAGGGTGACGTCACGTCACACTTAAAAATACGCGTACCGGTTTGCGTTTAACGTTTTTTATTTTTTTTCTATTTACTTTCTCCAAAATAACGATCAACGGAAAAGTTGGATCAACTTCAACTGGTATATGCGGTTGCAAATGCCGTATAAACGTCACGTAGTCCCGCCTACTTTCAAGTGCGCATGCGCGGCCACGCGCTTGACGTAATTACGGTACGGATTTGGTCGATGTGAATAGGTCGTAAGTTACAGGCTGATTATAGCTTGCTCAGAGTTGCAGCGGGGGTCGCTCATAAATGCAGAGTGGAAATGGGGAGGTTATTCCACTCGCTCCGCACAATGAGAGGCTCGTCGTCCACTGAATAAACATGGAGTGGAAATTTTGGGAACGGACTGACTGGGTCCATGCGTGCCAGAACGTAGAAAACGAGGCGTGGAAGATGCATCGTACTTTTTGGCGAATTTTTTGACCTGGCGCCATCTATATCGCGCTGTAGTGTTTGGCTCGTGTAGACGGCGAGGGGCGGCCATGTTTTAACACCTAAATACCTAATTCTTCATTTCTAATTACTTTCCCCCCTCACCCCCATCTCAACCACCAACCTTGGACAGGGTGCGGCGAGTAATGAACGATTTCATTTCGTGACGTCCCTTTTTCTAGTAAGCCGCATTTGGGCGTGGTGGAAAAATTAATTTCATAAATATAATTAAATCGGAGGCTTTGCTCGATTTGTTTGGGAAAACAATTCGGCAACGGGGGATGTGGGCCTATGGGACGGGGGCAATGGGATGCGTACCTCGCGGACCGACCTACTTAATTGGTTCAGCATTGTTAATGAACGTCGGGTTAAGTGCCAGCACCAATCTTTTAACCCCTGGCGACCACCATTCCCTATTCGCACCTCGTGGAAAAGGAGAGCTTTTAATTAACGCTAGGATGCATGCCACTAAGTACTATATCAGTTTCCCTTTCCAATCAGGACTTAATGAGAATCTTCACCCATCACGCATGCCTCAAACTGGAATGAAGCGCGATCTTTAATTAGTCCAATGACGAAGGCCTTATTCAATTTTCGGACAAGATACACGCTCGATACGGAGCCCCATTTGGGGAATCAATTAGCCAACTGCACGAAATGATGCGAATGCTCAAGTCGTCGTATAGGGTTTTTTTTCTTTTCGGAACGAGTTAAACGAAAATGTGCGAAGGGGTAATTCACCCAGGCATGGTGGCTTGCAGGGTCATCTGAGTGGACACGCGAAAATGAAAGTTTTTATGCCAAGACAGTACATGCAAAATGGACTCTCGATCATCCGGGGAGCTTGGGAAATGACAACTAGCAAAAATGAAAGAATAACTCCAAAT
This sequence comes from Megaphyllum sjaelandicum, assembly GCA_034698745.1. Classification (NCBI taxonomy): domain Eukaryota; kingdom Metazoa; phylum Arthropoda; class Diplopoda; order Julida; family Julidae; genus Megaphyllum; species Megaphyllum sjaelandicum. The sequence continues at coordinate 1,160 of JAQGBX010001265.1, read as the reverse complement.
ATTTCGTCAAAAGTCGAGGCAGTACAGAGAAAATTCACGGAAAAACTTCCTGGATTTAAGAACTTATCTTACAAACAACGTATGTTAGCTTTGTAATCAGAGAGCCTTAATTAAAGTCTGAAGAATTGATATTCTATAATAACAACCCACTCCGGCACCACAAAAGTAATTACTACACCTCAACTGTCAACAAAGTTCTTTGGACCTATAGAGTCGGCCGAATTTGGAACTCTCTCCCTGTTGAGGTGGTCATGGCCTCTACATTATCAGAGTTTAACACTCATGTAAGGAAAGTGGATTTGATTTTGCTACCCTAACCTTCTGAAGTCGCAAATATGGCATTATTGTAATATCTTTGATTTGCATTAAGTTTCTGTAATGTTTCTATCATGGGGTAGATAGGATGACATGTTAAGTGATCCCTTCTATACCTGTTCCCACACAAGGATAAAGCTATTATTTTTATTATTATTATTATTATTTAAACGCCAATATTCGAAAACAATTTAAACAAATGTGTGCATGTTCGAAGTCACGTGACTTCGGCTGTCTGAGCTTCTTGTCTGAGTGCCACTATTTACTTATTCAGGGTAACGAAGTGAATGCTCGTCGTACAGTACATGTATAAAAACGTGTAGCATATACTGCAGAACGGCTCGCGCACTAGCTGCAATCGGTTTTCTAATTTGGTCAAAATAAGGAGGGAGCTGCAGTTTTATCCTCTGGCCATAATTTAAAAATGCGGTAATTATTTTCGTATCAAACCAACCTGTATATTATATCTAGCGTTTAAAAACTACCCATTCAAAAGGAGATTTACCTCCCGAGCAGCTGATTCTCCACCCGTGAATAATTTACAGTTGCGCATACACACATGGACTGTACTTTACATACAGTATATGCACGCATGCAAGGATAAATACAGTACAAACTATATCAGGAATTCGTAAATTAGACACCGGTGAGCATATACAGTGTATATAGGAACGCCTCCGTAGATGGATCAGCTGGTCAGTTTTAATGATGAGACGAGGCTTAACCCTGCCTCCATGCATGCACATCAATTGAGCAAGAAAAAAAAACAAAACATGAATTCCATGACACCATAAATCAAAACTTCAACACCGTGCCATGGCTTAAAAATTAGTATATAGCTGCAT
>JAQGBX010001264.1:0-26182 GCA_034698745.1 Megaphyllum sjaelandicum | reverse complement strand
AAGGTGAGGCATAAGTCTGTAAAGTCTTCTTGCGCCTGCTGCCTGCAATAGTGCCGATTTAACAGACTTATGCCTCAACTTAATTGTAGCCTACACCTGGTGCACTTGGGTGTACACTTTTTGGGTGAGTCGAACATACACGCCTCAAGTTATACATGCATGTACATGTATACATTTGTACAGTGTATTTAACTTAATCGGTTCTCTCCATGCATGAAGACGTAACAAAGGGAATTAAACATTGCAGGCACGTACAGCAATAACCTATCAGCTCGATATCAAGATAATTAGTTGAGAAAAAAACATTTTGTCGGCTGATTTCTTTATGCCATGACTCGATTCTGCATCCATTAAAAAAAGTTTCGACCACGAAAATCGATACAGAAACTGAAAACAAACTAGCCGATATCAGTTGGTTCAATGCCAAGGCATTTCGCGGTTCTTTGATCATTATTAAATTGGGGATTTTTAAGTTTTGACTCCCTCAAACTTGACTGAGAGCAAGTTTCATTATAAGTTTTGAATTTATCAATTGGTGCTCAAACTGAAGATGTATCGCGTTTCAATACTGATTGGGAACTTCGCCACAAACATTTTGTCCAACTGACTCTTAAGATAAAGAGTGCAATTTGAATGTTCGCCATCTTCATGTTAAAATCCAATAGAACGATCCACTCACCCTCGTCCATATCAAACACTTTTGGCCAATCCAAGATCCACGTTTTAGATTTCGCACATTTTAGATCCCGCGGCTTCCACATCAAACTTTGACAGCCGACAAGGAACCCCCTCTGGCGGATAGCGGACGATGAACAAGGTATCAATAGCCAAACTCCGATAGAAGCACAGCACAGTATACGAATATAATCGTATTCGTATACTGTGAGCACAGCTTCACGAATCGTACTTTAGAACTTAGAAGTATATAGCCTATACCTAGTGAAAGTCACGCGTGCAAAAGGAATGCTTTCATTGGTTTAAAAAGAGCGATAACCCCAATTCTATACCATAAAACCATTAAAAGAGCGTTAATTTTGCAGACGTGATTTATTTCACGACTTCGAAAGTACGATTCGTAATGCTTCTGTCTGAGAACCCCAATTATGAATGAAAGGGACGACGAAAACAGGAACGAGTTCCCAAAATCAACATTTCATAACAGATTTGTGGCTATAGGAAGAAGGACACGCCTTTTAATTCCGAGTCAAGCATAGCCTTAACAATGATATTGTTTTAATATAGAAACTGACGAATTATAGCGTGCGCGTACGCTCGTATCAACAAATAATAACCCTCAGAAAAAAGAAGAAAAAAAAACGCACAATAAATAAAACAGAAATTAGGCGCATTTCGTAATGTAAATACACGGAACGTTCGTTCCTCCACTATATTACAGGATTGTTGACATGGTAATTACACGCTTTCAACTCTTAATCATGGCTCGCATGAAACGGAACGCTTACGGCCAAATCATTTTTCGAGGCATTTCTTAAGCAAAGAGAAAGTACTGTTGCTGACGCCTAAAACGATTTTCAGCGAACTTCTTAACCCGAAGACCCCCGCCAGCATAAAATATAACCAACTTTTTCTGCCCACTTTCAGCTCCTCCCTGTACGGACCGGTTTAACCTTAATATTGATTATTGAATAGCTGGATATGCAACAAGCATTATGGACCAGATAAATAGACGCAGAGGGGGTCCCTCCCTTCCCCCCTTGCTTTTTCTCGAAACAAGCCCGAAGGCATTGTTCGAAGGTAGAGCTAGTTAACCAGTAAATTATGCGTTGTCCAACATTCTTCGGTTAAAAAGTAGGTAGGCTTTAATGTTACATCAGGATTATGAAGTTGCTAGAATACCAGCAGACTACGCTCTCCCTTGTCAATGTGAACAGTAAATTAGACTATGGTGGTTTTCCTCAACAACATGTTTTGTTTTGGGAAATTCATTTAAAATCGTCGAGTTTTTGTTACTGATTGTTAAAATTCATTCCTAATTAGAAAAAATTTGCAGCTGGATTCCATCAACAGAAGTAAAAACGCAATTGCAATATATATGTACTTACACTTTGTTGTTAGCAGATTGATGCTTGCAGCATTTACCATCATACGTTTCCCAATTTGGAAGGATGTCTCTGATTCGTCCATCGATGACACCATCGAAGCAACATGACGGCTTCCAGAATTTTCTACAAGGAACAGAAATTCCGTTAAAAAATGTTAAATAAATCGTCATTAACGTGAAAAATTATATTACATAGTGTCGGAGGTGCTTATGGACATACAGTACATGTACATGCACGTCTAAAGGACATGTAAAAGTGATGGGTAGAATAATAAAAAAAATTTAACAGCTCACTTAAACAGAATTTATTTTATTCATGTACATAATTATTTACTTTTTTCAAAATATATACAAGTATAAGCACGTTAAACTACAGTTTTAAACGTCGCGTATCTCATCGATTCAACATTATTTAAGCATGGCTGCTTGTTCATGCTATAAAATGATTGCGCAACAATGCACCGCCATTATTACATAACTCTAAGCGACAAACAAACTGCCCTCGTAACAAAGTCGATATTCTCTCGTCTCAGTCTTAAAAAAAGTTAAATTTTCTCTCAATACAAAAATCAATAAGACATACACCAAATTGATAAAAGAATCGCGTTAGATACCACAAAACAAAAAAGCACGGCTGGAATTCATTGCTGAATAATTTTAGCAACAACCCGCGCCATCGCCATTCAAAACTGTAACGACATCATGATAGCCTTTTGACCCGAGATTAACTTCCGCAATTACCTGTGTGACCCGTCTGCTATTTCATAATGACCATTAATGCCAATGGCGATGACACTAATCGGCGCAAAAGTAGCATATTGTTTCGTATGATTTACATTGGATTTCACAAAGATATTAAAAAAATCGCGTGAACAATTAAAATGATTTGACTTCGTTGGTTCAATCCTTTGCCAAACTCTGCCAATAGATGGCAATATGGAAAGTCCTGAAGCGCGCCATCTATTATGCACGTTGTGAAATGGAGAAGCGGGAATTTGAATTGGGAACGTAAGTGTTAATTAGATTTTTACGTAATTTCCCCACTATAAATCGGGCTTAATCATCGTTCCACAAATCGCGTTGGAAATTTCAAAAATGCCTTGGTTGTAGCCATAATTTGATGCGCTAAATCAGCATAGATGGCGCGGAAATTTGTCAATCGGTCTGTATTAAACGGGAATGATGAGTAACATCTTGATGCAGTTAAAACTACGCAATGCACTGTGAACGCTATCCACATCCGCCGCTGCTCCTATTGAAAACATCGGGTGCATCACAGTTTCAAATTCTAGAATTGGATCAAATCTGTTGAATAAACGCGATAGCGTTAACGCTCCATACCCACGTACGTGGCAAGCATTAAAAACAAAACATGACGCCAAAAAAGACGTCATTTTTTGGTCATCTTGCTACAGGAGCATACTCAGCACTTTTTGCTTTCGAAATAAGCCGCAAGGGTGGTGGATAGTTTCAATTCAAACGGATAACATAAATGATTACAAAACATCATCCATAATATAAACAGATGAGAAGTGTTTGTGTTAATTTTTTACAGCATGAAAAATGCTTCCTCAAAACTGCGATTAAACAACAGCTAACTATTTTTGTACAGATAACATTTTTGTGCATTTATTCTTACATGTTCACGTAACAAACTTTTAAACTCGCTTTACTGAAAACAAACGTTCGAATAGAAACGAATAAAATCCGATAATGAAGATGGAGCTAATGATGAAAATACAATGCGCATCCAAATTCGCTGCGAACGCCAAACAAGCGTCGATTCATCAGCGTTTTGCATCGCATTTGTTCAAAACTGTATAATGTAATTTGATGTCATTTTATTAAGTTAATGCTCAAGCTACTAAATTAATGAAAAAGCTCAAATTGCTTATTATCTTCTGTTCAAGTCTTAATTAAAACCAATGGCACCAGCAGTATTTGTTATAATACGTTTTGATAGTTTAAATAGGAAATTCGTTATAATTTTATGATACAAATAAAACGTAATTAGAAAGGCGACATTCACGTAGCTTCATTGTTTTTTTTTTCGTGCTCCATAATTTACACTAGAGAGAGAAAGAGGCTTCATTCATAGGTTTAGATTCATAATTACTGACGACTGCATACCAATGTCATTTACGAGAGCATTTAACTTCTACCATTTGACAAAACCCAAGAATTTCCTCCGAAGAAAAACAAGTATAAAATCAAACCAATGCATTTGCTCCGTATTTTTACATGGTGCAAAGATTTTTCCTGTCTATTCTGTATAAATAATTCAATGTTTTTTAAAGCATACAATTCATGTCGATGTGATCGGCAAAATAAAAGCGATGTGCAGCGAAATCGTGAAACACGAGTGGATCACAAAAGCCACAGATTTCAGAGAATGACCCTAAAACTCACTACAAAGGCATGCAGACCATGTAGAAGCACAAAGGAAAACACAGAATCGAGATAAAATACATAAACATGGGAAAGGCTCACAATTTAAAGGGAAATAAAAACTGGAAAAAAAAAAGAAGCTGATCACAAAGACAAAAATACGAACCCAGTGCCACAAGTCTTACTATTGAATGAGATTCATCAAAATAGGATGCAAATATGGTTCACCTGTTTGGCGCAGGTTAATTAGACGCACCGAATACTAATTAAATATGTCGGTAAGCCAAAATTTGCTATCTTTTAAAGCTGCCCAAAACCAATGCAACTGACGTCAATTCATATTTCGTTTGTATCTTTAGAAAAGCTCGACTAAGAAAAGAAATGAACGTGTACATACTGATAGTGAAATTATTAAATAAAATCAAGATTAACTTGGATGCCTTCAATTGTGATAGGACATATTAGTACGTTGAAGACTTATTTGGGTTTAATCTCAGTTAAAAATGAAGACCATCAGGTCACGCATTCGAGTACGTCAAATGACTAATTTTACCAATGAATATGGAAAGCAATTTCTTGTTGAAATCCCAGGTATTCCTCTCTATTTACTTTATGGAAAAATCCCAGACAGAGGTTTTTGAACCACGCACCGCTTTGACTTAATATCTTTGGATCCATTACTCAGCATTTTACTTAACCCATTCATTTCCCAGACATTCCCAGCACCGAGAAGTCTGAAAAACGATAAGGCTGTGGAACATATTTAATATTATGAATCAAAAGATGGAGTGGACCTGCCAAGCATCCATTAAATTGTCCTTCCCCTGCCATGGATATACAGTACATAAGAATAAAGATAAATTTCAACTTCCCCAATAAATTCCTTTGTTCAATATTGTTATTTACAAGTTGCTTAGTCACACACCTGAAGCGTCAATGGTAATAAAGTATGAGAATATTAAGACTTAATCCCTTATGTTCGCACCCTTTCTAAGAAACTGAAGGAGAGAAAGGCACCCTGACTAGTTTGATAAAATTGACAGTGTAGCCAATAGAAATGACTGCACCAGTCAAAGGGATGGCGTCCAATCTAGGGGAATTAAAATGAAACGTGACGGACTGATTGCTCAAATGACATCGCAACCAATAGAACTGGTTCAACGAGAGTGTGACAGCTAAGCAGACAGCGCATACATCAATTCCTTAAATTACAAAGGTGAAAATAAAGTAAAAACATATGAGAGCGGAAAGGAGGCGTTTCGAATAGATAACGAGAGAGAGAGAGAGAAAGGTCAGAGCTTAGCTTCAGTTGGAATACGGCTTCATGTGTTCCAGCTGAATTTCGAGCGTGATCCTTTCTTCCATGACTTCTGACAATTCCTGGTTCAATTCAGAATTAAGTCGTGATAACACCATGTTACGTTCTCGGTGATTGCGGATGGCTATCTGAAGCTCCTTTTTATCTCTAGGTTTACTAAAAGTTATAATATAGCATCAGGATCAGTTCTGCAAATCCAGTCTCAACTCGTATAGGTTTAAATGACAAAAATTGAATAAATAATAATTACATTATATAATTCTGAATTAGTCAAAATTGGTATAGTCACTAATTAATATAAATGCAAATGCGAACTTGTTTTCAACTGAAAACGTTCCGAAACCTTCTTGCAATGGCCAATCACGTTTATGATATGTTACTGATAGGGGCTCGTACCTTGTCTGCTGGACAGTTGCTGGTAACAAGTCCGGGGTTGGTTGGGGCCACTTTTCCCTCGTTCCCTCTTCGTTGCTATTAAAATCTACCAGAGGAACACCATCTTCTTTCATAATTGCACTTTCTGCTCCCTAAAAACCAAATAATTGATGTGTAACGATATTCAAAGCATAAACCACAGCTGTTGGCACAGAAATAAATTATTGCAATGACTGAAATGAAATCAATTTGCTTACACGTTTGAAAGCCTAAGTATGTCTGGCACAAATTAACTAAACTCACCAGAGAATATGTTTTGAAATGTTATGGTTGATTTTGAAAGACTTAGCAAGATTTCAACAGAAATATGGACAAATGGTGAGCACAAATACAGCTGGAAATATCTGACGCAGAATTCGTCGGTACAAACCGGCTTCATGCCACAGACATAGTATTGATCAGGCCAGGAAGAGTTCATTTGTTAAATGTAGGGAAAGGCAGTATTGGACTTTACATGAGGCTATTAATCCTAAACCCAAATATCCATTTAAAAGCAATAGGAAAAAAAATAGTCATATGTAATCAAAATGATTTACCTTTGCTGACTGTGAGAATATTACTGAAGATGCTCCCATTGCTGGAAAAAAATAGGTATATAGAATGATCAATAAGTACATCTCTATCAAACACTCCCGCCATATTAAGGGGAAAAGTTTATATGTAAATAACGACAGCAAAGACAGGAAAGCAAGCCTACCACTGGAGTCTGCAGGGCGTTTGTATACTTCAAATGCACCAGTCTGAAATAATTTTCAAGACGAGTATCAATACATTAAGCTTTAAGAATTTTAAAATGATGACGATTATAAATTTCTCTTTCCCTACCTTCAGTTGTGGAACATCCCCATTCCCTTCTGTTGAAGGCGCCTCAGGTGCAAACTGATTGAAATTTGCAAAATTGGCAGTCTCTGCAATAGTGGACCCTACGTCAGACTCGCTTTTTTGGCCAATTAACTTTTTAGGAGTTGTCTAAAAGTCAAATCAAGGAAACATTTGTTATCAAATTACACTGACTCACATAAGTTACTTTTCAATGAGCAATGACCAAAAGTGTTCAGAGAACTAACCGTGCTAGGTGACATCCTTGGTGGCACAGCAGGGGGTGCTCCTAGAAGGGAAGGGGGGCCAGTAAATGATGTACCATTTCTACTTGCTATGGAAAAGGGGCATAAAAATCCGATAAATTGTGAAGGATAGGTTCTCCAAGAAGACATTTTAAGAAAAGATTTTCCTAGAAGAAAATTGAAATCATTCTTAAAAGACTCACCAAGCTTATTAAGATCCAGCGATGAACTGCGGGCATGATTGCGTTTAGGACGAGGCGGAGGAGGAGGTGGAGGCTCTTTTTTCGGACCCTGTGATATGCTCATTCCCATGTGATAAGATGCCGACATTGCAGTGCTCGATCCAGAAAACGAGCTGTAGGAAGATGATGGGCATGTCAACAGAGTCCAAAAAGCTTATTTTTTTAAAGCTGTGCAATAATTTTGCACAGCATAACAACTCTATGATTTTCAATCTAGACAATATCTGTCACATACCCACTTCTTTGATCTCTGCATCGTAAAGCATTGAAATGCACACAACAAAGACATTAGAAAATTTCAGTTAACTTAATATACTCGAACATTTCATTTTTTAACCAATCAATATGTATGAAACGATTTAAAACTAATTATTTTAAATTAAAAGAACTTTTCTATTCCAATAACAAAGGATATATATAAAATATATAAGAAATCAAATTTCTGATTAAAGCATGTGAGAGAATAACGCTTGACCCTTACCTTGCTGGAAAGGGAAAATTACCCTCTGAAGCATCGTCCGATGTAGGACTGACAACTTGACCAGTTTGAGGTGGCGGTGGCAGAGCACCTGGACCTGGAACTAAAATAAATTTAAAAGCGTCGAGATTTTTAAACAATTCCGAAGGACTTTACAAGATTTAAACAAAGTGTATGCAATTAGAAATTCACCCGAATGTTTTTTGGCAATAGGTCTTTGGATAGCAGCTTGCGGAGGAGGACCCAATTTGAACTCACTTTGCACCTCCACCGTTGCACTGGAGCTACTGCTTGCAGCACTCGTGGGCCATTTTCCAGGACTTTTCTGTTGTTCCTGAAGAGGCTCGTACGGAATCGGTTCTGCAAACAAAATCGATGCAACAAATGCACTTCAAGTTACACACGCACACATAAACGGGGAAGATTAAAAACCACCTGCTGTTGGATGAATCCTATTTGGATCACTTTCATCAGATGAAATCGCCTGACTTTCAGGAGACACGCGCAACGCTACAGGATGTAGGATTTTAGGATCCTAACGAGTTAAAAAAAGAAAAGAAACCCAGAATTAAGTTTGACGGAAAAGTTGATGTCATTTAAAGTGCACAATATTGAGATGGCATACGATTTAAATTGCTTAGGAAAGCATTAAAGCTGGGACGGATACACGCATAGAGAGCATGAAGGGAAGACTCTGTGTATAAATAATAGGTCATCGTGTCAAGCGATTGTAGACGAGTTTAAATTACTGGCGAACAAACTTAACTACAATATTTGCACTTGCTTCACAGAAACATACATATTTAGTAGAAAAAAATATTAGATGCAGATATTGTTTTTAGTATTACGTTTCTAAGAAATTGTTTTCTATAATGCCAGCTACAATGCCCTGTTTGACAGTGCAGGCAAAACCACGGCAAGAAAATAAGCTAGGGCAATTAAAACGACATATTATAAGATAATGATAAACTTCAGCTTCAAAGCACCAGAAAACCATTTCTATATCAGTTATGATTGGGAAACATGCTCCATATATTAAATTTTGTTAGTTTCAAATTTCGAAAACAATTTTTCAGGAATAAAAACAGCTAAGGCAAGACCAAGGTAAGAAAATAACCTGAGGCAATCAAAATGACATACTATAAAATAACAATAAACGTCAACTTCAAAACAACAGAAAACCATTAATATTTCAGTTATTTGTAAGAAATATCCCCCATATATTAAATTTTGTACGTTTCAAGTTTAGTTAAAGAATAGGTTTTCATGAATAAAAATAAATGAAATTTTTAAGTGCTTTTTAAGGAAGACTGCCATTGTTTCACAGTATACAAGCAAATGTGAGCAAGGTGTAGGATAATGGATTGTTTGGAAGAGAGTACGACAATAGATGCAATTTCCAAGAACCTTCCCAACGTTTGTCTGTCTAATTCATGCTAGGTACTACTTGAAAGCAAACCAGCATTAAAGAGCAAAAACATTAATATTAACACAATTTGTCCCAATGTATATTTTAGATTAGTAATTGATGAATATGTCATTGAATGTGTCAAGCCACTTAATTATGTCAGACATAAAATAATGCTAATTATTTTGATCGAATTCCCCAGTAAAGATTGGAACACTAAAAACCCAAATTATACAAGAACCAAACCATACTGTATTTATTTTCCTCAAAAGCTAAACAAACAAAACAAGATTGTTTAGTAGGCTTTGAAACTGATTCTTTGTCGATATTTAGTGGACATGCATAATAAGGTGGACCGGTTGTTGCATAATTTGGTCCTTCTAATGTTCAATTGCACTTCTCTCTCTATATATACACAAGATTTCATCAACTATAACTTCTATAATCAACAAATTATGATTAGCAAAGGACAGTTTATCCAACCAAGCGCCCATAGCAATACTAAACAAAAAGGAAAATGTTAGCCGCTCAAAGTGGGGATAAATAAAATAATTGAAGTATCTAAGAAAGCAATATCTGTAAGTTGTAGCAGAACAAAAACTTATAGATGCTAAACAGAAAAAAAATATAAGTCGTGACCAAAAAAATGGAGATATTTAAATTGGCTTTGTGAAGACAACAGTCAGTGAGTGAGGGAATGTTGATCGTAAGCTAACCTGTTCTACAGCAGATTTCTGAAAGTCAAAGTTGACAGGTTTAATGCCAGGGGAAGAGACAGAACTGGTGGGGGAGTCGTTAAAGTGGGTCCACTGCAAGAGAAACAAACACAGAGGCATGCCTGCAAATGACAAGTCTTCAACACGCCATGCTTTTTTTGGCTTAGGTTTGGAATCAAAGGCAGATATCGGGAATAAAGCTTTTTTTTTGTTAAGAACGTTAACTCTCCGAACCAAAGCAAAAACCTTACATTATACGTTTCGCGCTTTACAAAATATCCTAGCCGAAGGTGTGACTGACACAATTTTGAACGACAATCTAAAATATTCAGTGTGAATATGTATTAGTTCAAAGCATTAAGATTCACTAAAACATGACTAAGCTTGAAGCAGACAAAAAGCAAACAAATCGTAAATGCAAAGGCCAAAAAACTGGCAAAAGCAAAATAGGCCTTATTTAAATTATGTCCTATTAACTTCTAATAGGCATTTTCAGCTCCAACGTTTATAAGCACTGGATGGATTTTAATCGGCTCTGGAGCAATCTGCATGAGTCAGTCCAGCAGTAAAACTGTTCACCAGAGTTCAAAAGGTTTAAATTCACAGATATATATGTCCACTTTGAGAGATTAAAAACAAGGGTTGAAAGTGCCTCTGACAATGCTTTTATAATTAAATACTGCATCTATTTTTTTTTCAATTTGTTAAATCTTATTCATATAAATTAGTTAAGACAAATGTTAGGCTGTCTCGGAGCATTCGCATAAAATAAAGCCATCCTTAATTTCCGAACATTGAATTTAGTACCTCTTTGCTGTGTGGCGATGTGGGCTCAGGTGGCGACTTTTGTGGGCTATTAATCACTTTATGACTGCCAACACTGTTGATGAATACGATTGCTGAAATGGGAAAAGCAAGTTGAATTGAACTTTTTACCCGAAACAGATTATTTAGACCGTAAATCAATTTGAGAAATAAAAAATTTAGGAAATTTACATTCTGATTCCTTTCCTATTTGAGGAATCAACGATTGGGGAAGGGCATCGGGAAGATCGATATTATTTCTCCGAAGAACGACAAGATGCATGGCTGTGAAAAATTCCTCTAACGATAATGCACCGTCTTTATTTACATCAGATAGTTGCCTAGAACATTAAAAACGCATTCACGACAAGGGTTTACACTTTGCTTACGGGAAGTCAAATATATATATACATTTTTTATAGTTCATTTTCATACGGTAGTTAAAGTTGTTATCGAGCAGACAATATCTATCGTAGTGGAAGTCATATTTTTTAAAACTCCTTGATGCTACCACCCAAAGAACTTACCATATTTTTGATAATTCCTGTACAGGAAGCTTAGATTTCTCAAAGAATTCCTTAGCAACAGAACCTGCATCAATTTAGTATAAAGGAAACGTCAATACAGCTATTGAGAAAGTGAACTGCACCAAGAAACTGCATCTTCACCTGATATTAATCCCTTCAAATCGGGCTGAAGTAATTTAAACTGATTAATATAATATTCTCGCTGTTCTTCTGTAATGGCCCAAACGTCATATTCGTCATCACTAGAATGTCGTTCACTATTCTCATCCTCAGTTGTTAATAGCTGCTTTTCATCCTCAAACTGCTGCCATTGCTGACCATCTGATCATTAAAATACATAGAGAAATTTGAAATTGCCACTACCACAAAAATAGGGAAATGTGCGAAAGATTTTTTTTTAAACTAAGAACATGTAAATATAATATTTATTTCAAGTCTACAGGAGGCGAGTGAGGTGCAAGCGTAAGTGAAGTACAATAAATCATAATCTTATACCAAATTTAGTGATGTGTTAATTTACACAGTTAGCATGCATAGCGTTATGATTCTAATTGCCAATTGCATCAATCCATATACATGTGAATTTAAAATGGATGATCAAAATATGACGTCTTCAGATAACACCATTTGGTGGCCGTTTGACCACCAATCGGGAAAATAGCCATTTCTAGAGTAAACATGAGCCGACGAGTCAAGCGCATCTTTTGAAAACATGCCATTTCTTTGGAAACTAATACCATATCAGCTCGTGCTGACTATAAAAAAAGCAGTGATGCCAATTTTGCATGTATCAACTGTCAGATCGGTTTAGAATATTTTCAAACTGGTTGATGCAACAGGCACTTTGGTAGAACTAAACAGATGTAGCTGGTGCATGCATTTTATTTATGCAAGATGGACAATGATTTATGATAGTTTTATTAAGGAATGCTTGCATTGGTGAAATTGCATATTAGACATCAATTCCATTAGATGATCTGAATAGCTCATGAATCAACTGGTAAACCATGCCAGAAATTAGCATATTGTTTTCCAGCATTTGATTTATGTACATCGCCCTTAGCTGTTGGAAGAGTAACTTGTTCTTCTCACAATGATCGTAGATATTGTTAGGGTTAAGAGTTGGTCCCAACGTTTGGTTCGTTTCGGGCTTTAGCTATAGTCGCCCCCGATAATCAAGAAATGTAAAATACAAGTTGGCTAACCTTGGAAAAGTGTAGATTTGTTGCCTACATAAGCTGCCCAGTCCTTATTGGTCGCAGATATTGATACGTTACTAGGGGGTGATATTTCTGTACGAGTCACCGATGGAGCCACAAGTATGGCATCATTAGTCGCGGGTGAAAGTGCTCCTCCCACAGAGGTCACCGCATGTATCTTTTGTGATTAACATAATGATATGAGCTTACAGCAACTAGGCTCAAAATTTTAAAAAAGGCAGTTGGTTGAAATTAAGAAACAAATTACCTGCGCATGCTTATCAGTTTCTGTATAAAGTGACGTTGGTCTCTGAATACTGACAGCATTGGTGGAATTTCTAGACTGATTTTTTGAAGGTGGTGGTGGTGGCGGCAATTGGCCAGAAATTTGATTATAGTTATCCTGTCTAAAACAGAAATTAAATTGGTGATAAAGTCGAACCAAAACGCCAAAATATCAAAAATTAGAAAATTTTTAAAGGCTCCATGCAATTTGCCAAGGGGAGCCTATGCTAAAGTTGGAAGAGTCGTTTTCGTACCTTTCTTGTAAGTGTATTAAATTGGAATCTCCTGCATTATAATGCTGATAAACACCTAAACCTGAATGCAACTGTGGTTGGGACTGTTGCCGCACTGCGTGTCAACAAAAATTTCACATGATTAGAATGAAGTCCCTAAAAGAGTGTTCCACCATTAGTCAAGCAACTTTGCTTGAGTCTCTAATTTTAAATAAAATAAAAAATATTTGGGAAGTTTATAATGTGCGTAGCTAAACAAATCTATGATGGATTCTTTGATGCAAATATTCCGAATCAATCTCTGCAAATCACAACTTCAATTTGATCATAACTGAGAATGGAGCTTACTTGCTGTGTTGAAAACGAAATATGGAAGATTAAGATAAAACACAGTTAATCTTTTATCTATTTTGGGAATAACTGATACACTATGTCCGGGTGTCTACAAGACGTGAAAATAGCCTTAGCATTTCCTGCCTTAGGAACAAATGTACTTGTACACTTCATACAGAACATACAGTACAGTAGATGGCGCTACCACTCCTCAGTATCAATGTAATGTTAACTTCCAAATCCAAAAGTAGTTAGACCCCGAATTATCATTGACAGGCACGTGCTAATAGACATTTTCTATGTGGTTTTGATATGAATACTAAAGTATAAACAACAAATTTAGCAAAAAATTACAATAAGAGTGAAACTGCAATAGATTCATTTAAGGAAAAATAACAGAAAATGAACGTGAATCTGATTTTAATTCGAAAAGTATTTTAAATTTGGCTAGTAATGTTTAATTGCCTTATACAAATGGCATAGCTATTACAAAACTATGAAGAAAGGGATATGGGGCTCAAATTGGGAAAAACGTACGCTATGTAAATAAAGAGCCTGGGAAATGCAATCACCCCTTTTGTCAAGCTATTGAGTTTTAATACTGTTTTGTGAATTATCTGGATGATCAAGTCTACTACATGTACATGCCCAACTAAGGCATGATGAAGTGTGGACAACACAAGAGGACTATCTACTACTATACACATCTGATGGATAGTTGAAAGGTGCCACAAATTTAAGCTAAGCATGAAACTTAAAAAGCATGTGATCCAATGGTGAAGCAACAAAATTAAAACCTATTCCACCGATTCCAATAAAACCCAATGGTCACATGCAAAACGAATATTTTGACAAAATTTATTTGACTAAGTGATATATTAAAAATGCTATCAGTCAATGCTTATGTTTAATACATGTATCTCAACAACCCAAATTTTACATTTAATGTATAATCATATATTAATTCAGAGTATGTGGTATGTACATTAGTTATGCATAGTAAAACATTTTAGAAGTTCCCCCAAGATAAAAAATTATGAAATTTTGATGTAAAAGTAGGCCCTACTAATGAATTCAAAATATTACTTTGTTATTTACTAATTATTCAAAGGCTATTTACATAATTATGCTAGTTAAATAATTTTCATTACCTGTAGGCACCCAATAAATATAAGGCAAATTAAATGTTCATATATCATGCAGGAAAATGGATACAAATTCAGCCTTGCCCTATGGTGGTTATGGGAAAAGTTAAGTCTAAATTCAGGATCCAATCAGGCCATATAAATGCAACAACAGCTGCAAACGTTTTCAGCGTTACACAAGCTCTATTAGACTATTAAATAAGCAACAACCCAGTAAAGATCCAGGTTTCATGAAACGTTCCGAAGCAACATACATGTAATACATACAGAAATAATTCATTGTCTTAACAGAAAAACATAAATGAACATACCAAATCCGCAATCATTTATTCTGGCAAATTTGGGCAAGGGAATGTCCATTCCTATAAAATAAAATATGATCCAATCACAACTTTACATGACTTTACACACACAAAAAATCAGGAGCAGTGAGCTAAAAATCATGATAACAACAAATTAGAAGCACTGTTACACTAAAATTTTATAACAGTCTTTTACCTGAGTGCAATATTTCCTGTTTGAGGGGCAAGCCAAGTTGAGCTGCGCCGATTAATTTCAATGCGATATAAAACTGATTTCGTCCAAAGTGGCCCAGTCGCTTAGCACCTGAAAGCTCGGTAACCTTTTAAATCAAATAGCAAAAAAACAATTAGGTGTGAAAGGCTAAAAAAAGAATATGCTATGTGTGGGCCTACAAATATTTATGGTGTGAAAGACTATTAAAAAGTGATCTAAATAAGACAACTTTTTAAAAAATAAAAAGAATATTTTTTTACTTTAATTCAGTTGAAAAGAACTCATTTTGATTGTAGTTTAATCACACATTTTTTACTAATTGAACCTGAAAGTTAACTAACTAAGGTATGACATTAAATGCTTGAAACAATTCTCCACTCATAAGTCTGCTGCAATAGCAGCACACAAATGTTCCCCATTCGATTTAAAATAAAACTTAAGCAAGTAAAGTATGTCGTTAATGCACATCCTTGTACATTTCAATTATGTAGGCATAATTATTTTTTGTCATTGGACCATTTTGTGAAATTCTTACAATTACAAAAAGCATATTGCTTGCAGACATTTTTCATTTTATCTCAGAAACTGTTACATGTACCTCAAACAAATATGTTATTCTAAAAAATCTATTTGAAATAATAACAAATACCACGATAGAGTATGCTAGATATCTGTACAGGATAGTCAATGAAAACAAGTGTTCTTATAAGATTCAATTCAAGATAACACCAGCTTACAAGAAAACAACACATTGAAACTTATATTTCAGTGACGTACATACATGTATTCTATTTTTTAAAATACGACTGCTGCTTTGAAAATGTTGCACTAGCTAGTGTATTATATTTCTGAAACTGAATGAATTAGTATCGATAAACGCACGACAATATAAAGGCAAAATGAGTTTAACATTTTTAATGATTTGGTTGTCATATGTCAACATTTCTTCACAATGTAGCCTACCGCACATAAACATTGCGAGTATTGATCATAAAATTCGGTAGGCACTTTCTGCGAGTCCTACACATTTTAATTATTATTATGTGTAGCGTATTTTTGCTCAGTTTACTAATCCGAACTGGACACAGCACTACGAGTTATCGAGTTTAAATAATGTTAACGGGAAACAGTAATTTGTAAATCACAATATAATAACAGCAACTTCCATCCAAGTGCATGCAATTAAACTATAAATAGACGAAATATCAAAGTGAAATGATGCTTCCTATAGCATTTAATTGACGACAGAAATGTTGAGTGGGTATGTCACTTCCTACGATTAGAGATTGACATTCCCGAACACACTCAAATTTGAGTTACAAATGACAAGAAATAGGTAATTCCGAAGGTATGCTTACCTGCTGCAGCACTTCCGGAGGCAACTGTGAAGTCCTAAACAATTCCGCTGCTTTGATTCCAGCTATTTTGTTCGTGTTTTCCACATCACAAGCACTGAACAGCTCCGAGAAATACCGCAGTTCGATTTCGTTCAGTTTTATCGCTTCCATTTCGAAGCTGTATAAACTTTTCTATTTGAAATATTTTACGTATGCTCGAATTAATAAAAACTGTCCAATTCGATATTTTTCCAGCATCTCGCAAAAATTCATACGGTAATTTGCGACGATAACAGGCACACCCCTTTCAAAAGGTTTCTCGGACAGCGGCTCTCCGAACACGACTAGAAGAACAACGCCATCTTGAAATTCGTCACACGAATACCGCAGTAAAACCTAAACTATGAAATATTGAAAATGATGTTGCACACTTATATCTGAACATAAGGTTCATCCTTTCATTTAATAAATAAAATAAAATAAAATTGTTTAACAATAATTTTGTCATCTAGTTTTTGAATGAGTTTTTAAAGAATATAGACCAATCACACAGAATCCCGGGCGTCCCTGACTTTTCGTGCAAAATAGCGCGCATTGGACCTTTGTTCGTGTTTCATGTTGCTGTGGGTGTAGGGATTGTATTGGCGAATTAAGTAATTTAGAAACTATAAAATGACAGATAAAGACGGAGGTAATGAATGTAATATTATTGTTTCTATTAGCCGACATTTCTTGGTTTCTTTGGTTTAATTCTATACGTATTGGCATTCTAGTGTTTGATTTAGTCTTCTCGTACTGATGCTAAAATGTCGCCATTTACGCTTCTGGCGTGTTTATTTTTCATCCTTTCTGAATAATAACCGATCATTGCATTTCGATTTATTTAAAAACTAGTTTTATCTACACGTTGTGTATAACGTGGTTGATTAAAAAATGTCATCTACTATTGAACGTGCGTAAAAGCACACTTTTTACGATTTAGGCCTATACATTTATTTGACAACTCGATGGTCGGGCTGTCGACATAAGTTGCACCGTTAAGATTATTTTATTAAAAAGGCAAAACGTTATCCTATGTAGCCACTGCAAAAGTTAATAATTTGCATTCCCTTACGTCTTCACGTGTTATATTTCACGGTATAGATACGTTTGACGACGCTGTTGAAGAAAGAGTGATCAATGAAGAATATAAAATATGGAAAAAAAATACCCCGTTTCTGTACGACTTAGTAATGACCCATGCCCTCGAATGGCCCAGTTTAACTGCACAATGGCTTCCAGATGTTTCCAGGCAAGTAAACGAAGGGCTCTATTGACATCTGACGTTTGCCTGTACTAACAAGCGGATTTTGCAAATTTCAGGCCTGAAGGAAAAGACTACTCCATACATCGTTTAATCCTAGGGACACATACATCTGATGAACAAAATCATCTATTGATAGCCAGTGTTCAGTTACCGAATGAGGATGCTCAGTTTGATGCTTCACATTATGACAACGAAAAAGGAGGTAAACCTTTCTCCTACCCACTAGGTCGCTCGACTTAAGTCACGCATCTTAATTTTAACTTTTGGTCCTCTTTCCAGAATTTGGTGGGTTCGGATCTGTGAGCGGTAAAATTGAAATTGAAATAAAGATTAATCATGAAGGTGAAGTCAACAGAGCCCGGTTTATGCCTCAGAATCCATTTATCATTGCCACTAAAACGCCATCTAGTGATGTACTCGTTTTTGACTATTCTAAACATCCTTCCAAACCTGGTAATAACATACTGTTCTGTCCTCAGTATTTTATATTGTCAATTATTGTTACAATATGTTTCCTAATTTTAGATGCCAGTGGTGAATGTAATCCAGACTTAAGACTGAGAGGGCATCAAAAGGAAGGCTATGGTTTATCTTGGAATCCAAATCTTAATGGATATCTATTAAGTGCATCTGATGACCATGTAAGCTCATATTCATGCAATTAAAAAAAGCCTTTGCAAAGTCAAAGATTGGTGTACCTTAATATTAGAAAGTATTTAATTCTTTTGTAAATCATTCTAGACCATTTGTTTATGGGATATCAACACTGTACCCAAAGAACACAGAGTGATTAATGCCAAAACCATATTTAATGGACATACCGCCGTAGTAGAGGATGTTGCTTGGCATCTTTTGCACGAGAGTCTCTTTGGCTCTGTAGCGGATGACCAAAAACTGATGATGTAAAACTCAAATTTTTAGGCTTCTGCTGGTTATAGTCCATCATGATGCTTATTTGTCAGTTTGTTTCTAGATGGGATACACGTTCCAACAACACCAGCAAACCTAGTCACACAGTTGACGCTCATGGGGCTGAAGTCAATTGTTTATCATTTAACCCTTACAGTGAATTCATTTTAGCAACTGGCTCTGCAGATAAGGTAACATTAATATTAACAAGCATTGCAGTTGTTTGCCTTTACTTCGAAAATTCCTAACCTTAAAATGTTTTTAACTAGACTGTCGCATTGTGGGATCTGCGCAACCTGAAATTGAAACTACACTCCTTTGAATCTCACAAAGACGAAATATTCCAGGTATATGATATAAGACACTATGCGTGATTTCATGAGTGCAGATTGAAATTTCAAAGGCATGTTGGGCATATCTATGGGGTGATCACGTGGATAGCTATGTTTTCATCTTAAACTTTTCGTACCTTTTACACTACTGCAGGTCCAGTGGTCCCCTCATAACGAAACCATCTTGGCATCAAGTGGAACTGACAGGCGTCTACATGTTTGGGATTTAAGGTCAGAAACCTCAAAATGATATTTGACGTTATTTGTGGCAATTCATTTTGCAATTTACTGATACGTTATTTGAGGAATTTCGTTTTGCAATAAATGTGTAAAATTTCTGGCACGTTTTTACATATCTAGCAAAATAGGCGAGGAGCAATCTGCTGAAGATGCGGAGGATGGCCCTCCTGAATTATTGGTCATTATCACTTCAAATTGGCTTCAGTTGTTTATCTAACCTGTTATTTCGAAAACTCACTTCCTCTGACTCAATTTGCAGTTTATTCATGGTGGACACACAGCTAAAATTTCTGATTTCTCATGGAATCCTAATGAGCCCTGGGTGATTTGTTCTGTATCTGAAGATAATATCATGCAAGTTTGGCAAATGGTAAGTAAAATTGTGCGAAAGTAAATTGAAAATAAAATTTACGTAGTTTTTTAATTACCTCATTTTTACAGGCGGAAAACATTTATAATGACGAAGAACCGGAGACTCCTGCATCAGAATTGGAAGCGTCAACGTCTTAAATATTAATTCATCGACTGTTCCATTTTTTTCACTCTTAAATTTATTGTATCGTTTTAGAATTCCGAGAGGGATTTCATTCATATTATTAAATAATTCATAAATGTTGATGGGCACATTAAAGAATAAATTGACCTTGACTTTGAAAAATTGTCATAAGATTATGTACATCTGAAGTTGATTTTATCCAGCAAGTATTATGCAATGTAAACTTTGTCAATCTAAACTTCATTTTTATTTTTTTTTGTAATAAAAAATAGCTGTACAGGCTCCCAGCAAGTTAAGCTAGTAGCATGGCAGGAGATGTGCAAGTTATGTTATTATTGGCCAGTATGTGTTTTTTCAATATAAGTTCCATTAAACCATATTTAAAATTGGCTGACTAAAAGTTGGATCGACAAAACTGTCAATAAGTGTAGATTTAGAACCATTTCAAAGCCACATAAGTCCATTTTCCATGTGTTGCAGGGAACTTATATAATTTCAGTTAAAAGTTGTATCCAGATATAACGGTATCAAATTTCAACTATATTTTTATTAATTTAGCAGTTGAAGTTATTAAAATTATTTAACATCTTTCAACAGCCTTAAGGTGTTGGACAAGGTGGAAGCCAGCCACCAAAAGCCCTTTCCAGTTCGACCCCAACCGCCAACGTGTTGTGATCTTTGTACAAGTTACCAATGACCTGAACTCCCAAAGGAAGACCGGAGGAGCTCAAGCCTAAAGGGCATTGAGTGGAAGGAAATCCTAGCACGTTTATAATGGCAGTGTATGCAAAGTTAAATGGCTGTATAATGGGTTGATTATGATATGGGGCAGGTCTAGGGTGAGATGGGTAAAGCAGAATGCCATTTTCACCCAACATGTCCTTAAGTTGATCACGTAAAGCTGTACACTTGTCATTCATGCGTTGATCATATTCGGGGCCCCTCTTATCAATTTTTTCGAAAATAGATAACATCAGTGCTGGAAGTGTGTGGTTGGAGCAGAAGAGGCACCATTTGAGTAATTCTAACCAAGAATTTACTGGACCCTGAATGAGGTGATACATCGATAAGAAACTTCACAAATATGCAAACGTGCACAAAGAGGATGTATAAATTTGCTTACCTTCTCGTTCCCGAGATGTTCTGAGAACGTTTTAACGGCTCCTTGGTTCATCTTACTTCCCCAAATTCCGAGTGAATTAAATAATTCTCGTATGTGCACTTTCTCGGCCTTGACTCCATGGGCTTTGTCAAAGTGATACACAACCTGCACAATGATAAAATAGTCGCAATTTAATTCTAGCAACGGTTTAGTAGGTAAAATGTTAGTGTATCTCGAAAGAAAATATCAGGACGAAACTTGTAACAATGAAATTCTGTTTATAAAGAAGTCAGTGGGATGGGATGCATGCTTTACAGAATGGCAACATAAGGGCCGTAGAATGGACATGTCTTAGCAATTTAATTACCTTTTGCATTGCAGCCTTCAGTTCTGCGTGGACTGGGCTGATAAGGGGGAAACCTCCATCATCTTCAATGTAAAACAGCTTTATTTTCTGGAGGTCAACCTGTCATTTCAAAAATTATAATTAAAATATGCATTTTCAAATATTTAATAAAAAATTTTTAAATACCTTTGTGTCAAGATTTAATCTTTTAGAACTGTCTTGAGAGAGAAGTTTGTACATAGGCAACAAATCTGTAGCATAGCGACACATTGGTCCCACCATTATGTAATCTAAAAGGTCTCCCTCGCATTCGGGAACCTGTCCACCGACTGGAACAGTTCCTATTGAAGTAAACCCACATACATATACAAAAGAGCAAGCTTAATTTACGAGTCGCGAACAAGTCGGCAACTATTAAAAAGGCATACCTGCTGTCGCTTTATGGCCAAAAATGCCATTGAAAAAGCATGGCATTCGGATGCTTCCTCCAATGTCACTACCAAGCCCCATCACAGAACCAGCTGCGGCAAGAATGCAGGCTTCTCCTCCTTAAATCGATAGTTAAAGTAACAGAGTAAAATTTTGACACAATCATAGAACAACCGTAACATTTTGGAACATTAACGCCAACATTTCCACTATCAGGGGCCGCGACAGGCAGACCCCTGTAAAAAGGAGAAACGAAGGCGACTTAGCAGGTGAACGTTGGTTTAGTCGTCACATATCAAAAAAACGACTGCCCGAGATGGAGCCTGCCCCTCACTTAAATAGCGGGGCAAGCATCCAAAAAATGCGGAATATTACAAAGATTAACGTGGCGACCTTGCCAGGGTTAGCAAATATCACAAAAATAACGTGGCGACCTTGCCATGGTCAGTATCATGACCCGAGGGTCATGACACCACAATCATTTCTAAAAAGGAACCTGCAACCGATTACCTGAGCTTCCCCCGACAATGTGCGTTGTATTGTATGGATTTCTTGTTCGACCATAAACTGGGTTATTACTCTCCCACCACATGCATAATTCTAGAATTTCAAGATACAAATTTTAATTGCAGAATCAATAAAGGAAATAAAATGAATGTCAAACTAATTAATACCTGATGTGTTTGTTGTTGCGATTAATATGGCACCAGCATTTCTAATGAGTTGAACCGATGGAGCATCATTTTCGGCAATACAATTTTTGCGAGCCAATAAGCCGCCTGAATGATGGAGACCTAATAGCAAAAATCTCACCAGTTTAAAATACATGGGTTATGAACTTCATACGTTGGCCATCATCTAAAATATTTTATTAGCTTTATTTCTTTCAAATGAAAAAAAAATGTATGCAATTAACTCACCTTGAACAGCAATGCATTCCTTTGTTGTAAATGGCACACCTATAATGGCAAAAAGACGAATATAGTAAACGTGAATATACCAGTATAATGCTGCTTGCACATAAACTGGACCCATTTAATGAGGACCACAAATCAAAATAAATACATGAATTATACCTAAAAATGGCTTTTCAGAGGCCAATTCCTCAACTGTTTTTTCACCCGAAGAGATCAACTTATCAGCCTCTTTGGCCTCATCAATTGCAGCTTCAAATCTTCTGTCAACTACAGCATTTAGTATAAGATTAACTTCTTTGATACGAGCAATATAAGCTTTCACAACATCCTCGCTTTTGATCTTACAGAAGAAAAATAAAGTTGTATCAAATGAAATGAAGGCAGTGGGAGCAATTATAAAAGTGTTGCAGACCACGCACGATTTCGCACTTATTTACCTTGCGTTTCCGAATCTTTTCTGCCAGGGACGCTGCACTTTCTAATAACGTTAAATCTGTAACTGGTGGAAGTGGTTCACTTTTGTCCTTGTATATGAAACCAAAGAAAAGGTCTGTTAC
The DNA here is from genome assembly GCA_034698745.1 of Megaphyllum sjaelandicum. NCBI lineage: Eukaryota > Metazoa > Arthropoda > Diplopoda > Julida > Julidae > Megaphyllum > Megaphyllum sjaelandicum. The sequence continues at coordinate 3,058 of JAQGBX010001264.1, read as the reverse complement.
AAAGTCTAAGAACAGCCTCACTGCTGCCAAAACTCTCTTTAGGATCGTCCGGGACTGGCTTGGCATTTTCCGGTGTTCCCTATTTAACTTTCCAAAGCTAGAACTATAAAATATTACAGCAAACTTTAGAAAATAAAATGAAATATTTGCAAAAAGACTGCATGAGACAAGATCGATGTATTAATCTAACCATTGATAACAGATACCCAAAACTTAATAAGCTCTTCCAGGTTGGAACAAAGCCATGTCATTGGAAATGTCATCACGCGTGATTCGCATTAAAATCCACAATTACAACTTGCTCGGAACTAAACTGGGACGTACGTGCATAAATTCCCTTACATGTAACAAGGAAGTTAATTTTTCGAACGGTATATACAAGTACAGTGAGGGAAAAAAGTATTTCAACACCCTAAAAATGTCGAATAATTGAATAAATTATTGTAACTTTGCAATGAAATATTTACTGAAACAAATGAAAGATAATCCAGACACTTTATGAAAATTTCAGCTTGAAACTACGAACATTAAATAAATTATAGAGAAAAATAGCAAAATGAGTGGGGAAAAAAAGAAATTAAACACTATACTTTCTCCCCATTGGGAATGGGGAGAAAGTATTAGTTCTTTAAATCCTGATTCATAATTTTAATTCTGTGTGAAGAGATGGTCTATTACACCCGCATATGTTCTAGCCTTTATGGTATCATGACTAAAATGAAAATTTCTATCACCTCTGTATTCCACTCCCCTCCAAACTCATGCCAGTGCCACCTCCATGCTAAACTCAATGGAGTACCGGTAAGTTTTTTCTGTAGAAAAGTGGCCGTGAATTTTTAATACATGTGTTATGTGGATATTTCTGGACATTTTCTGTGTCAAAACATTCTCTGATTTTATTGCCAGGTGTTTGGAAAACATTTATTAAGCTTCCTTTTCTTAAAAAAATATTTTTCCAAGTACATCTCCCCTTTCCAATGAGGAGAAAGTACAGTGTTGAATTACTTTTTTCCCCAATCCACTATTTTTCTTTATAGTTTATTTAATGTTCATAGTTTCAAGCTGAAATTTTCATAAAGTGTCTGGATTATCTTTCATTTGTTTCAATAAACATTTCATTGCAAAAATGTAATTATTTTTTAAGTTATTCGACATTTTCATGGTGTTGAAATACTTTTTTCCCTTACTGAACATTATTAAAATTCAAACCATGCATGGCAGTGTTGGGCAAAAATTAGAATTTTGTTTCAACTAATTTTGCCCAAAACTGCCATGCATGCACTCTGGCCATAACAACTAGTTTGTATAATCATGCATGAACATTCTGGTCATGATAACTTTGAAATCGTAATAATTAAACAATGGACTGAACTAGCGTACTACATGCAATCAAATTTCAGAATTTTTGACTTTTTTTTTACAGAATATAGGCAAACGTACACTATATGTATTTACCTGTATACCTAACTTGCTGTAATTACACAAACCTCCACGTATCAAAATTAAAAATACAAAGGCCATCAAATTCGAATGTTAACGTTCAAACAATTAACGTTTAAAGTCCAACTATATTCCTCCTATCACACAATCAGCTGAGGCATCGATCGATATGTATGATGACCCTGGTTCGCATATCGTGCCGCACCCCGAAATACTTATGTTTAGCGGGAGCGGTCACTTGGTAGGATCCAAAATGGCACGCAGAAGTACTATTTTAACTTTTTCAGGAATGTAAAAATATTCAAAGTATTTCTTTCGTGCTCATTCATCGTCTCAAAAGGCGCCGAGTAGCTTCACATGGCCAATCAAAACGTCAATGTGTCAGACGTGTAACTGTACACAGTATTGCAAAGTTAAATATTTTATTAGCTCATACCTGTTTCCAGCGCAAAATTTCTTCAAAGTGGCAGGGAAACCTTTCATTAGCGATTATATTTAATTTTACAGAATGATACGATCAACTCTGCTGATATCAGATAACAAATAAATTACATCATTTCGAAGCATTCACGTGAGCACTCATTCGCTTACTGGTAGAGGGCAGCACTGGTCGGACAGCAAAAGCAACCCGTAGAAGTGACGTCATCCGATGACGTAAAAATTATTACGAAACAGCACTGTGGAAAAAGCGAGGGAAAAAGATACACGTACCATGTTTCCATAGTTGTCAAATCTCTTTAACTCGCCATCAAGCATTTTTTAAAAATGATACAAAGTTTCTAAAAAAGAAACACCATGCAGCAATAGTTACTATTATGCATGTAACTGTATACAATGCAGTAACTTTTATCCACACTCAAGAATTGGCCGGAGTTCCGTATACAGGACGTGCCACAGTATAGGGTCATATTTAATGTGAGAATACACCCTAATAGGGTGTACATGTATAAAGTTTCAAAAAGGAGAACTCAATTCCCAATAGCATCCTGCGAGATCCATCCCCCGAAAGCCTTTTCAAGTTCAATGGCAATTGCTAACGTATTGCGATCTTCATGTAGATTTCCAATGACTTGGAAACCGAGGGGAATTCCCTTGGAACTGAGTCCGGTAGGGCAGTGCGTTGACGGTAGTCCCATTACATTGAAAATAGCGGAGTAAATAAAGTTGAAAGGCTGGAAAAGTGGTTGGTTATGATGAGGAGCAGGTCTGGGACATGTTGGATAAAACAGAACGCCATTTTCGCCCAAAAGACTCTGCAGACGTTTGCCCAAATTCTCCAATTGTTCCTCCAGGGTTTTGATGTATTCAGGATCATTTATAGCAATATTTTCGCTGATACAGACCATTAGGGCTGGAAAGGTGTGCTTGGAGCATCGCAGGACCCATTTGAACAGTTCGAAAAATGCATTTACGCGGCCCTAAATCAATTCACGCAAAAAAATGGGTACAGTACAATTTGTAGGCATTTGGAAGGTACAAATCGAGAAACTTACTTTTCCGTTTCCCAGGACCATCGAAAAAGATTTCGTAGCCAATTTCCGAAACTGATATTCCCAAATGCAGAAGGAATGATATAATTCGGAAATGTTCACTTTTTCCACTAGATTTCCATGTGTCG